>JAMYWD010000399.1:0-75000 GCA_028583415.1 Protea cynaroides | reverse complement strand
AAATCAAAGTAGAACAAACTACTATCGAATTTTTGGGCTTAACCCTTAATCCAAATGGTATTCAATTACAAGACCAGATTTTAGTAAGATTAAAAGAATTTCCAGACACTAGTAGATAAAAAACAATTACAAAGCTTTCTCTAAATTCTTAATTATGGTCGACATTTCATTAAAGATCTCTCTAAGAAAAAGAAGTCTTTACAATGGTTGCTCAAAAAAGATCAACCCTTTGAATGGACTGCTAATGACACTACTATAATCCAATCTCTTAAAGATGAAATTCAACATTTACCCCCTCTGTATTTTCCTAAAACAGGAGATTACATGATTCTTGAGACCGACACCTCCAATGAACATGGGGGAGCTGTTCTCAAATGTAAACCACTGAAAAATCCAAAAATAGAAGAACTCTGTGGCTATAATTCTGGCAAATTCAAACCTACCGAAATTAATTACATTATCTATGAAAAAGAAATTTTAGCTATTATAAATGGACTAAAACGGTTCAAAATTTATTTAGCATCTGATAAATTCCTTATACGAATGGATAATTAGGCCGTTAAGGATTTCTTAAAATCTAAAAAGCGAGAGGAAAACCCTCGCCGAATAAATTGGTTTAATTTTGTTAGTCAATTTCCTTCTAAAATCGAATATATTAAAGGTTCTAAAAATGTTTTAGCTGACTTTCTTAGCAGGGAATCTGAAACAGTCTCAGCTAACAAAAGCACTTGATACTGTGAAACCTACATACAAATTTTGGGGACAAAAGATCTTTTAAGGGTGGGGGAGTTGTAAGACCCGCACTCCATGGACCCGATCTAAACCTGTAATTCATGTTGTAACAGGTCTTTCAATCATCACCGGGCCAGATGGGACGAATGGATGACAACTAAGTATGAAACGAACCCTAATGTATGATAAATACTTCATACCGGTCGATGGTACCGATCGATGGTACTGGTCGACCGGTATGTCTGCGTAGGCAGACTACTTAGATCCGAAAATAGATCTCTATGGGTCCCACTTTCCAAATATCGAACCCTAAAACTTTCCTAACGTATGGGGACATCCTAAACTCAATCCTAGTCTATTTAAGGACCCCTAAACCTCCTTAAATCTCTTTCATTTATCCACACAAACCCTAGAGAGGAGAAAAAGATCGAAGAAGGAGAAAGAGCTAAGGAAGGAGGGAGAGGAGCCGCCGTTGCCGTTAGACGAAGAACACCCTACTTGCGAACCAACGGTAAGTGCTTGAACCATTCTCTAAGTTAAGCGTTATAGAAGGTTAGTCATGAATGGATCAATACCATGCAAGGCAAGGTATTGATCTAAACCTTTGAATTTACCGTCAAACCCTAATACAATCGATAAACCCTAGATTCGAGTTCTAGGTTGAGGATCATCGACACTAGGACTTGAATGGAACATGAAACAACTCTAACTCGTTGCTCAGACCTAGAATGTATAGGAGAAACCCTAGAATCAATAGGGGGTGACCGACGGAAGGTGAGAACCGAGCTTATGGTCTTTCGGAGGCATATCGATCGACCATACCAGTCGCACCCTATGCGACCGGTACTGCGATCGGTACCTCTCGGGGACCGGTGTAAGACCCGTATCAAACTAACCCGGTCTTACCACCTTGAACCAGGTCTACCCATCATGGTTGAGCCAAATGGACCAAGTGCGTAAAGGAGATCACGATCCCAGGTATTAAACTGACCCAAAAACACTTAAATAAGGGGAGGGTCGCATACCCAGCAAGGGAGGGTCGGACCCCCCCAGTATAGAAGTCAGACCCCCAGTTTTATATGGGGGGTCAGAAATTTTAAGGATCAGGGGTCGATGGGATCTCCGACCCCCCCTATCGACCCCCGGTACTCGGTAAAAATAGAAATTAGGAAACTTTCCTAATTTCAATGGGATTCCTTCCTATTCTCAATGAGATTTATTTTAGGAGTTTCTACTATATAAATAGGACGTCCCTAAGCCTCTTTCACTCCTTTTAGAACCCTAATTGAATTGAGAGGAAGAGAAGAGAAGGAAGAGAAGAAAAAAGAGAAGAAAGCAAAAGGAGAAGAGTTGCAGAGAAGGAGTAATCTTCTCAGGTATGGATACTATTTCCATGAGTTTCTAAAGACCTTAGAGTAGATAATGAAGAGGGTATGATCTCGGAGAAACCCAAATCATTAACCCATGGTTAGGTATTCATGGAAAACCATGGGGGAAATCATGAAAGCCATATAGGTGAATGAATCATGGTTCTAGGCCATAGAACATGTGTGGAATGGACTGTAGGAGCAAGCCATAGGACCCCAAACACGAAGAATGGGCTGAAGGAAGAAAAATCGACAAAACCCACAGGGGGTCGCATGGGGGGTCGATGGCCAATCGACCCTACCAGACCCTGAGCATCGACCCCCAGTATTCAGGAAGCCCAGAATAGGGGTGGTCGCACCCAGGGTCGATCATAACTCAGACCCTAGCTCCGACCCCCAGTTAACAGCATGGTTTTTATATTCAGAATTAATTCTAATTAAATTCTATCAACTTTGTTAGGTCCTCTAGCAATATAATAACAATATAAAGGTAATTTTAAAGCTTGAAAGAGGATCCACTAACAAGCTAAGGTGAGGAAACAAGACTCTTAACTAATTGATTAATAATAAACTATTTTATTTCTTGAGTTCAATGCTATGCTTGATTCTATGCGAACATGCTTGTAATGTGCATTCAACATGTCATCCGATATTTCTATTTATTGTTCATGCATATTTACTTTATTGTTTATAACATGATAATGATGATGATGATATGAATAGGCATGTGAATGTATGTGTGTGGTTGGTGTACTTGATTCGAGCGAGTATCAGGGGGGGTGTCATAGGCTGGGCCTCAACACTTTAGCTCTATCTCTAACTCAAGTCTTGTGCATTAGCATGGTCGTATCACCATTACTTTAGCAGAACTATTACAACGTAGAGTATCAGGGGAGGTGGTCTCGGTCCTTGTAGTCTCTGACTCTATCGGGGGGCCTTAGCTCTATCTCTATGGATGTTCTGAGGGATGCTGGGGTGAGGCCTTGGATACACTGTTTGGCATTAGGATTGGTTAGTTACGAGCCCAGTTTGCAAGCCCTCGCCAACAGGGGCTTACGTATTGGTATGGCACTGTACAACAATAAACGTTAATCTTTGTTGTACAATGATCATGAATTGGGTGCTTGTGAGTCGACGATAAACGTTACCTTCGAGCGGCATCACACACTTGTGTATAGAGGAACGTTAACCTTTGACCACCCAAACCTTTCTATTGCATATTGCAAACTTTAAACCAGATCAAAGATATGAATTGATTGCATGCATATGTATTGTTGCATTGTTTTGTTTGCTCACTGAGCCGTGATGTGTGCTCGCCCCCTCGACATCGAATATTTTTAGTTGATGATGTAGGTACTACCGTCGAAGATTATGTCAATGCTCCAGTGTACGGGCACATGGCGGCAATGGAAGTTGAAGATGAAGTGGATACATATGACTCCTCTTGCGAGTGCAACTCATGTGTATACGATTAGATGTGATTTCCATTATTTGGATTTAGTAAAAAGATGTATTTGATATTTATTTATGTCTTAGTTGACACAGAATAATTTGCTATTTAAATATTAATATCACAGTAGATTCTCAGTTCATTTTACTATAAGACTTCTGCTATTGTGTATTTATTTTGATTATGAATGTGGATGTATGAGGTTTAGATAAAACGAATATCGTCTGTCCGAGATCCTGGTTGAACCGTTGGTTTGCTAGTGGTTCATCACACCATTCTGAAGAGTATGGAATTGGGGTGTGACAACTTGGTATCAGAGCATCTCAGGCCGTGTCCCCTAACCTAGCATACTTTCACGTCGAATTGTGAACTGAGGTAGGATAAAAGTAAAAACTGTAATATTAACACACTCTAAGCACAAGTGATGTTTGAGACCAAATTTGAAAATAGAATAATGCATCTATTAAAGGGGGAACAATATTAAATACAATGAGAGAGAAACAAACGTATATAAATAGCTAAAGCAGAGTACAGTCCACAACCTGGACAGTTACTCTGTAGTACAATGAAAGGAAATAAATACAATCATGAAGCTGGAGGTGAAGGAGGAGGCGGTGCCTCACGATCTCTGACATAATCCTCAGCGTAGACTCTAGTCAACCAGGCTATCTAAGTCTGGATCGTCTAAAGACTAGCTGTAAGATCAGCTACCCACCAATCAGTCCTACGCTGAGCACTCAAAAGCTCCTCCATCCACATATTAGACTGGCGCTGAGCATCTATGAGATCTCCCATCCTCATGTCTGATATGCACTGGGCGTCTAGTAGCTCATCCACTCTCACACGCTGAGCGTCTAGTAATTCCCCCATCCTCAGATCAGACCTGCGCTGCGCCTCTCTGATCTCATGCAATACCTCCATCATATCAGAAGGTGGGTGTGAAGGACCAGCCGCATGAGAAGGACCAGCCGCATAAGAAGTACTAGCTCCAGCAGCATGTGTAGGTGAAGGAGGTGGTATGGAGTCCACATCCATGAACAGATGGTCATCATCACCAGCAGGCTCCATATGAACTCCAGCGGCAGCGGCAGCTGCCTCAGCGGTAGCGGCAGCTGCCTCAGCGTCAGCTATCTCTACGCGAGTGTGAGGGCGCACCATCGCGTTCCTCTCTTCATCGCTGACCTGGGCATCCCGTATGCCCATCTTGCAAATAGCCTCCCAATCTAGGGGCGATGAGAAGGATTTCTCCTGAATCTTCTCATCCACTAAATCAACCCCCAGGCGAGTAAGCAAGGTAGTGATCATGCGATCGTAAGGAAGGTTGCCGGTGTGACTGGGCAACGTGGCAGTGATCATGGTACGTAAAATGATGTATGGAAGGCAGACGGGCTGCCGAGTGCATATACAGTATAGGAGATACTGGGTCAGCTGGGAGACCCTCTCGTAATGACCACTCTGCGGTATCAAGTTATGCTGTATGATCTTGCAATATACCCGTGAATCTGAACGTAGATAGCATGCTCTCATCTGCCAGCGATCAGGTCGGATGAGCTGACTGTCGATCTCGGCCCTCATCTGAAGAGAGAAAAACTGGGGCTCTCCAGGAGCACAGAAAACCATGGGGCCAACATAGGAAATGCCCAGTAGGTCGGCCAGCTACCGATAATCAAACGAGATGTCAACTCCCTTGACGTAGCTCGTTAAGTGAAGCTCATTGCCCCTCTCAACATCATTGTAATCCCCCACCACCTGGAGGTAACTGACGTACCAAATCCGGACGGGTACACGCGTCGTAAGTGATGACCGGGAGCCATCCCATATCACCAAATGCTCTCTCCACATTGAACAGGGCTAACTCAGCCAAGTTCACCTTACGACCTCCCTCTACATTCTTGCGAGCGTAGTGGGCATACTGCGCCTCGACTTCGTTGGAACGGAAACGAAGAGGATCGCGAACTCTGGGTACTTTGGTACGAGCCATGGTATCTACAAATAAGAAAGAAAAATAGATAATATGTTAATAGTGTAGAAAAATCTGAAATTTGTACATTATAACGACGTAAGTTGGCCAAAAGCCTCACTTTTCACCCATACATGTGGGCAGGAGGACTTACGTAGGTTCTAACATATCTTGCAACACTCACACATTAGGAAATCCTAGCTAATGGAATCCAATTTGAAGAAATTCTGAGAAATCAAAATTTTTGACAAATTAGGGCAAAAAGAGCAAAATTCGAGTTTCTCGATAACCAACTGATGAAACCCAAATATTTTTAAGGGCTTTCGTTCCTCGAGTCACCAATAACAAAAGCCCCCAATAAAAATCAAATTTTTACGGCTGAAAAAAGTTTAAATTTGAAGAAAACGAGATATACGGGTAAAAACCTAGAAAAGAAAACCTAAAAATAGGTAAGGTAAGAAGACATACCTGTAGGAATGATGTAGACATCGAAACATGGAACCAAAATGACCAATGTAGCGGAGTTGGCACTGTAGCAACTCAGGGGAAGGAGACGAGTTGAAATGGAGGAGGAAGAATGGGAAATGAACTCAGAATCGGACCTTAAAAATCTGATTTTTGGTCCTGGGGTCGGAGAATTCGACCAGGACCATCGACCCCCATATCGACCCCCGTATCGACCCCTAGCTTTCGGGAACCTGACAGAAAACCAGGGGTCGCACCTGGAGGTCGGACACCCATCGACCCCCATATCGACCCCCGGCTCTCGGGAAAAATAAGTGATTTCCCAGGGTCGGACACTGAGGTCGAACATACCATCGACCCCCACCATCGACCCTGCATAGAAAAGACTGTATTTTTCACAGAATGATCTGAAAATTTTGAAAATAACATCGGTTAGCGTATCTACATGAAGTATAAATGATTACCTCACGTATTTTAATGATTTTCAGGCACCACCAATCTCAGAGGAAAATATGACTGGGCATAGAGTAACCAGGCAAAGCCAAAACGCAGTTCCACCACCACCACCCGTGGAGGAAGTCAGCCAAGAAAATATATATGCACAGGGTAATCTGCAGGTTGCACCACCAGTAAACCAGGGTCAGGAAAATCCTACAAATTTTTCACCTCCACCACCGGAGCTAACAACCGTGGTTATGAACCTAGCGCAACAGCTGCAACAAATGCAACGAGCACAGGCTCAAATGCAAGCAGCAATGGGAATTATGTTTCAGGTAGCACATGCTACACCAATGCCGACTGGACAAACAAGTGCAGCACCGGTGGGTAACCACCCAGCACCTCAAACACCTCAACCACCAGCTGCATAGATTTCAGTACCAGGTCCTGAAGCAGTTCAAGTTAATTATAGTATCCACAACCTATGTTTGGGGCATACCCTCAGAATAAAATGGACCACTCCCGACTGGTGGAGCGATTCTTAAAGATGAAGCCCAAGGAGTTTAACGAAAAATCGTCTGATCCGCTCTGGCCGGCACACTGGATCGACGAAATGGAGAGAAATTTTCTGATGATAACTATTACAGAAGAAGAGAAGGTATTATGTGCCACCTTCATTCTAAAAGGTGATGCACATCATTGGTGGAAATCTACCAGGGCCTACCTATTGACCAAGCATGCCCTATTGACCTGGGCTATATATAAAGAAGCTTTCTTCGAGAAGTAATTTTCCCGAAGCTTCAAAGATTCTATGGAGAAGGATTTCCTGAGTTTATATCAGGGACAAATGTCCGTGGATGCATATCAACAGTGTTTTGAGGAGCTGTTTTTCTTTGCACCACTCAGCATGCAGGAAGAAGATACTAAGACCCGTAGGTTTGTCACGGGACTTAGAGGGAGCATCAGAGAGCATGTTCTAGGTTTGGAAAAGAAAATATATAATGAAGCTGTGCAAATTTCTCGAGTTATAGAATCGAGCCAGAAGGAGAGTTATTTTACGCAGAACAGAGGTATAAAAAGGCCAGCTGGAAATGCTTATAACGGAGGAAATAATAAGACATTCAAACCCTTCCGTGCTCAAGGCTTTACTACTGCACCCAAGACAACCCCAGTAGCCCAACATCAGCTAAAGCCAAATACTGAAGGCCCAAAATGTTTTAACTGCAACCAAGCGGGGCATATGGCAAGGGAATGACCCAAGCCCAGGAAGCAGCTACATCAAGGATGAGTTTATGCTGTTATATCCGAGGATGCTGCCGCATCACCCGATGTGGTCACAGGTATGACTGAAACCTTTTAAGTTGTATTACATTGTGTGAGCATGTAGACTAAGTTAAAATAAATCACAAGTATCGTACCTATAAATGACATACCCGCTAGAGTACTATTTGACTCAGGAGCTACTCATTCTTTTATATCTGTGTCATTTGGAAAGAAGCTGAATTTACCCATCAAAACATTAGACTACAAACTACTTGTACGGTCACCGATGGGGTTAGAAGTGGAATTAAAAAAAGGTCATGGGCCATGTCCAGTTCTCATTGGCAAGAAAACCTTAGATGCAACCTTGATCCAACTTGGGATGGCAGACTTTGACGTCATCTTGGGAATGGACTGGTTAGCTCGGCATTCTGCGAACCTATTATGCTTCGAAAAGAAGCTAACATTTAAAGTCAAAGAAGGAGCAGAATTCACTTTTGCAGGAACCAAACTTTCTCGTAAACATAAGCTCATACTCTCAGCACTAAAGACTAAGAAGTGCCTTGAGAAGGGAGCAGTCGGATATCTAGTATCAGTGGTCGACCTCATCAAAGAAGAACCACGGATGGAAGATATTGATGTCGTGCGGGACTACCCCGACGTATTTCCTGAGGAACTACCAGGATTGCCACCCGATCGAGCCACAGAGTTTGTGATAAATCTTATACCTGGAGCCGCACCAGTATCAAAAGCACCTTATCGAATGGCTCCTACTGAACTAAAGGAATTGAAAGTACAACTACAAGAACTACTGGACAAGGGATATATTCGACCCAGTATATCACCATAGAGAGTGCCAGTATTATTCGTAAAGAAGAAGAACGGTAGCGTGCGATTATGTATCGACTATCGGGAGCTGAACAAACTGACAATCAAGAATTGATATCCACTACCTCGGATCGATGACTTGTTCGATTAGTTGCAAGGAGCAAAAGTATTTTCTAAGATCGATCTTCGGTCAGGCTACCATCAGTTGAGATTAAAGAAGGTGATATTCTTTAGACAGCTTTCAGGACCAGATATGAACATTATGAATTCTTGGTCATGTCTTTTGGATTAACAAATGCACCAGCAACTTTCATGGAACTTATGAATCGGGTTTTCCACGATATGTTGGATACATCGGTTATTGTATTTATTGATGATATATTGGTATATTCCAAGGACAAGAAAACCCATATTAATAATCTAAACGCCACTCTACAGCGTTTAAGGAAAGAGAAGCTATATGCCAAATTTACCAAATGTGAGTTTTGGCAAAGTGAAGTCGCCTTCCTAGGCCATGTAGTATCCGCTGAAAGAATCAAAGTGAATCCTAGCAAGATCGAGGCTATTGTAAAGTGGGAAGCACCAAAGAGCGTTGCAGAAATTAGAAGTTTTCTGGGTCTCGCTAGTTATTATCGGTAATTTATGGAAGACTATTCCCAGATTGCCGTACCTCTCACCAGTCTGACCAAGAAAGGTGAAAAGTTTGTGTGGACGGATAAATGCGAGAAGAGCTTTCAAACCTTAAAGACCAGATTGATATCCGCTTCGATTTTGACTATTCCTGTTCCCGAACAGCCATTTACCCTATACATTGATGCGTCAGGACTGGGATTAGGATGTGTGCTTATGCAAGGAGAACAAGTAATTGCTTATGCCTCAAGACAGTTAAAGACAGATGAGAAAAATTATCCCACTCATGATTTGGAGTTAGCGGCAGTAGTACATGCTGTCAAGATATGGAGACATTACCTATACGGAGAGAAGTTCCAGATTAAATCGGACCATAAAAGTCTTACTTATTTATTTAATCAAAAGGAGTTGAATATGAGACAAAGAAGATGGCTGGAACTATTGAAAGACTATGATTGTGATATCCAGTATCATCCGGGGAAAGCTAATGTAGTAGCGGATGCGTTGAGCAGAAAGACAATGAAAAAATCTCAAGGAGAGGTTAGCACAACTGCATCAATGTGTACTATTGGGGCGGTATTCAATCACGGCAATGAGCAGTATGTAATAGATACAACAGATGGATCAGCTAACCAAGGGTTCATTCATCGATTTTCCAATATGTTCACTGCATTGAAGATTATACCGGATATAATTGATGAAGTGAAGACAGCTATCAAATCAGACCCTTACCTGAGAACGGTACAAGAAGACATCGAAAAAGGTAGAACTAACCCTGAGTTCACCTTGGACGAAGAGAAGGTATTGAAGTACAAAGGAAGAATTGTGTACCTGAAACAGAAAGTGTGGACATTAGACACCGACTGATGAAAGAAGCCCATACCACCATCTATTCGATACACCCAAGAAGTACAAAAATGTATCATGATCTAAAGAAATTATATTGGTGGAGAGGAATGAAAGCAGATGTAGCTAAGTTCGTGTCTCAATGCCTAAATTGTCAGAAAGTAAAGGCTGAACCACAAAGACCCGCAAGACTGTTACAGCCGTTACCGAAACCAGCATGGAAATGGGACTGCATCACTATGGACTTCGTCACAGGGTTACCATTGACTTCTCTAGTAGTTGACGCAGTTTGGGTGATTGTAGACCGCCTGACCAAAACAGCTCGCTTTATACTGATACGACCTCAGTATACACTAGAAAGGTTAGCAAAGCTGTATGTGGATAATATTGTTGGATTAAACGGTGTACCAGAGAGCATTGTGTCCGATAGAGATCGACGATTTACTTCCAAGTTTTGGAAAGAATTGCAAAAGGCTATTGGTACAACATTGAAGTTTAGTACTGCATTCCATCCACAGACAGATGGACAGTCAGAGCGTACAATTCAGATTCTAGAAGATATGCTACGAGCATGTGTAATTGATTTTAAAGGAACATGGGATGAAAATTTACCACTGATCGAGTTTGCTTATAACAACAGCTATAAGACTACCATACAGATGTCACCCTATGAAGCATTGTATGGCAGAAAGTGTCGAACTCCGTTGTTTTGGAATAAAGTTGGGGAACGCAGTATCGTTGGACCAGAATTTGTTGAGGAGACTTGTCGAGTGGTCGACATTATCAAGGAAAGAGTGAGAACAACTTATAATCGTCAGAAGAAATATGCAGATACTCGACGCAGAGATCTTGAGTTCGTCGTGGGTGATAAAGTATTCTTGAAGGTATCGCCTATGCGAGGTCTGAAACGGTTCGGACAAAAAGGGAAACTAAGTCCAAGATATGTCGGACCATATGAGATTTTAGCTAAGCGTGGGAAAGTGGCTTACCAGTTATCACTACCACCATCTATGTCAAGTGTGCATGACGTATTTCATATTTCCTTATTGAAGAAGTATGTCAAGGATCCAACGCACGTTCTGGCAGTAGATCTACCTGATTTGACTGATGATTTGACCTTTGAAGTAACACCAACTGAAATCACCAGCCGAAAGGTTCAACGACTATGCAATCGAGATATCTATTATGTTAAGGTCACTTGGAGAAGTAGAGACATGGAAGAAATTACATGGGAAGAAGATAATGCTATGCGAAAGCAATACCCTCATCTATTTGACTCTGAAGGTATGAACAATTTCGGGGACAAAATTTTTTATAAGTAGGGGGGAGTTGTAAGACCCGTATCAAACTAACCCGGTCTTACCACATTGAACCAGGTCTACCCATCATGGTTGAGCCAAATGGACCAAGTGCGTGAAGGAGATCACGATCCCAGGTATTAAACTGACCTAAAAACAATTAAATAAGGGGAGGGTCGCATACCCAACAAGGGAGGGTCGGACCCCCCCAGTATAGAAGTCAAACCCCCAGTTTTATATGGGGGGTCAGACATTTTAAGGACCAGGGGTCGACGGGATCTCCGACCCCCCTATCAACCCCCGGTACTCAGTAAAAATAGATAATATGAAACTTTCCTAATCTCAATGGGATTCCTTCCTAATCTCAATGGGACTTATTTTAGGAGTTTCTACTTTATAAATAGGACGTCCCTAAGCCTCTTTTACTCCTTTTAGAACCCTAATTGAATTGAGAGAAAGAGAAGAGAAGGAAGAGAAGAAAGAAGAGAAGAAAACAAAAGGAGAAGAGTTGCAGAGAAGGAATAATCTTCTCAGGTATGGATACTATTTCCATGAGTTTCTAAAGACCTTAGAGTAGATATGAAGAGGGTATGATCTCGGAGAAACCCAAACCATCAATCCATGGTTAGGTTTTCATGGAAAACCATGGGGGAAATCATGAAAGCCATATAAATGAATGAATCATGGTTCTAGGCCATAGAACATGTGTGGAATGGACTGTAGGAGCAAGCCATAGGACCCTAAACACGAAGAATGGGCTGAAGGAAGAAAAATCGACAAAACCCACAGGGGGTCGCATGGGGGGTCGATGGCCAATCGACCCTACTAAACCCTGAGCATCGACCCCCAGTGTTTGAGAAGCCCAGAATAGGGGTGGTCGCACCCAGGGTCGATCATAACTCAGACCCTAGCTCCAACCCCCAGTTAACAATATGGTTTTTATATTCAGAACTAATTCTAATTAAATTCTATCGACTTTGTTAGGTCCTCTAGCAATATAATAACAATATAAAGGTGATTTTAAAGCTTGAAAGAGGATCTACTAACAAGCTAAGGTGAGGAAACAAGACTCTTAACTAATTGATTAATAATAAACTGTTTTATTTCTTGAGTCCAATGCTATATTTTATTCTATGCGAACATGCTTGTAATGTGCATTCAACATATCATCCGATATTTCTATTTATTGTTCATGCATATTTACTTTATTGTTTATAACATGATAATGATGATGATGATAGGAATAGGCATGTGAATGTATGTGTGTGGTTGGTGTACTTGATGGAGCGAGTATCAGGGGGGTGTCATAGGCTGGGCCTCAGCACTTTAGCTCTATCTCTAACTCAAGTCTTGTGTATTAGCATCGTCGTATCGTCATTACTTTAGCAGAACTATTACATCGTAGAGTATCAGGGGAGGTGGTCTCGGTCCTTGTAGTCTCTGACTCTACCGGGGGGCCTTAGCTCTATCTCTATGGACATTCTGAGGGATGCTGGGGTGAGGCCTTGGATACACTGTTTGGCATTAGGATTGGTTAGTTGCGAGCCCAGTTTGTAAGCCCTCGCCAACAGGGGCTTACGTGTTGGTATGGCACTGTACAGCAATAAATGTTAACCTTTGTTGTACAATGTTCATGAATTGGGTGCTTGTAAGTCGACGATAAACGTTACCTTCGGGCAGCGTCACATACTTGTGTATAGAGGAGGGGTCAATAAATGTTAACCTTTGACCACCCAATCCTTTCTATTGCATATTGCAAACATTAAACCAGACCAAAGATATGAATTGATTGCATGCATATGTATTGTTGCATTGTTTTGTTTGCTCACTGAGCCATGATGTGTGCTCACCCCCTCGACGTCGAATATTTTTAGTTGATGATGCAGGTACTACCATCGAAGATTATGTCAATGCTCCAGTGTACGGGCACATGGCGGCGATGGAAATTGAAGATGAAGTGGATACGCATGACTCCTCTTGCGAGTGCAACTCATGTGTATTCAATTAGATGTGATTTCCATTATTTAGATTTAGTAAAGACATGTATTTGATATTTATTTATGTCTTAGTTGACACAGAATAATTTGCTATTTAAATATTAATATCACAGTAGATTCTCAATTCATTTTACTATAAGACTTCCGCTATTGTGTATTTATTTTGATTATGAATGTGGATGTATGAGGTTTAGATAAAACGAATATCGTCTGTCCGAGATCCTGGTTGAACTGTTGGTTTGCTAGTGGTTCATCACACCATTCTGAAGAGTACGGAATTGGGGTGTGAGAACCGGTCTGTGGGGACCGGTTGACCATACTAGTCGCACCTTTCCCCATGGTGCCGCGACCGATACCTGCGACCAATATGTGCGATCGGTCTGCACTGTGAGGAGTGTTTTTGACCCAGTTGGTTTTTTGACCAACGTAAATCAAAAGAAACTAATTCTAATTAAACCCTAACATCATGTAGGACCTTGTGATAGCGAGTTTGGATTCTGTGATGCGGAGCAAGCTAGCAATCAAGCGTCAGGTAAGGGAATCAGACCTAAACCCTAATAACTTAATAACAATAAAACGTTGTTAATAATTATGATTCTATGGAATGATTTTTATGCATACTCGCATGTCATCTTTACTTTCAGTTATTATATTGTTCATGCATACTCGCTATGCTATGATGTCACTGTTAGGCATGTGTTTGTTTTTATTGGTGTGTGGAATGGGAAGGGCCTGGGGTCTGGGATCATTCCTCACACTAGCAATTTTTCGTATCATTTCTATCTTAGCATGCTTGGTGCGGGTAGGGTATCAAGGGGAGGAAGTGGCACTGTGGTCTCCGACCTAGCCACTAGACTCTAGCTCTATCTCTATGTCGTAGGGAGCTGTGCTGGGATAGGGCCTACTGTGATAACATATAGGATTGGTTAGTTGCGAGCCCTGTTTGCAAGCCCTCACCAATAGGGGCTTACGTATTGGTATGGGTAGGGCATCAGGGGAAGTGTTGGCTGTGTTTGATCCAGACTTTTTAGCTCTATCTCTCTTCCATGGTGGATGCATGTGGGATGACAGTGGTGTTTGATCCATTGGGCGGATTCACACACTCATGTATAGAGGTGCGGTGGCCGCCAATCCTTTCTATAACACATTACAAACTTAAAACCAGACCATAATGTGAATGTTACTCATGCTGATATTTGTTGCATTGTCTGATTTTCTTACTGAGCTAAGTTATGACCTCACCCTTGTATACACACTATTTTTAGATGTTGATGCAGGTTACACTGTGGAGGACTACATGGATGCTCCAGTATATGGAGGTGCTGCTGCCTTAGAAGTGCAAGCAGGGGAGGACAAGCATGACGCTTCATTCGAGTGCCCTTTCTTCGTGTACTTCTAGGTATTGGATTCGTTTAATTTATTTATTTTTAGTTGGATTTACAAATGATGTAAGGATAATTATTTACGTTCTGGTATTTTGAATAATTAGATATTTTATTTAAATTATCAATAGAGAACTCAGTTTATTTAATTTAAGACTTCCGTTGTATTTTATTATATTCTGATTATGGTTATGTACAATAGTTTGTATGAGTGGACACGGTCTTATTGAGATCCTGGTGTGAACCGTTGATTCAGTGACGGTTCACTCATACTTCTGGTTCAGTCAAAATTGGGGTGTGATAATTTGGTATCAGAGCTCTTAGGCTCTGTCCAACAGACCATACATGCACTTGACTGAGTCAATGAACTGAGGTAGGAAAAATTTAAAAGCCTTAATAAAAACGCACCTTAAGCACTTGTTTGATGCCTGAGACTAAATACTAAAGAGCATAATGTATTATACTAAAGGTGAAATTAATAAATAGACATGCTCTAGTGAGGAAACTATAATAACAAGCAAAATGATCATAAATTTTCATAACAAGTAAGAAGAAAATTGTATAAACATGAAACATCCAAAGAGTTAAAGTTAATTGTATCATAGGGTTCAGTCCGTAAGCCGGACAGTTGCTCTGTTATAATAAAAATCATACTGAGTGGAGAAAAAAAAATAAAGTGATCTATCATGGGGTTGGGGGCATAGGAGAAATAGGGTCAGCAATGTTATAGTCACGCTTATATGCTACCTTGAGCCAGTGTACCTGCTCCTGCGTGACTCTGAGGCTGCGAGAAAGGATCCCTAGGTCACGTCTCATCTCATGCTGGGCATCCTGAATCTCCATAAATATACCCATCATGGTATCGGGAGGAGGCTGGGATGGTCCCACTGCTGGTATGGGCTGCGGTTCTAGTGCCGGAATGTCCTCCATCTGTTCATCATCATCACCCCCTACCTCTTCTGCATAAGCTACATCGGCTACTACTGCTGCTGCTGCCGCTGCCACTACCCTCCTAAGCGGATGAGGACGAGCCTCTAACTCCTCATCACTGATCGACAGGTTTTCCATCCTCATCCGGACAATGGCATCCCATTCAATGTCTGATGTCATGGTGTCCTCGACCGCAATCTCATCCCTCATGTTCACTCGAAAGCACTGCAGGAGTGTAGTGATAAGCCTGCCATATGGAAAGTTGCTTATCTGGTCGGGCATGGTAGCCTGACCCATAGTCCTGATGATAATATAAGGAAGACAAACCCGCTCCCTAGTGCAGACACAATAAGTCAGGTACTGGGTGAGCTGAGATAACTCACTGTAGTGGCCGCTCTAAGGGACAATATTATGCTGGATACCGATTGGTAGTAATACTATACCCCCAGCACATGTTAGTCGTAACACAGTGCCTATCATACTTCCCAGTAATGCACACCCCAGTGTAGAAGCTTGGTGCACACAAGTAGTGTATCAAGGTGGTTACCCTTATCAGCCACCGATGTATGGGATAGCTGCATCATGGCAGAATGATCCGACAAGGGTTGAAGAATATTTTCTGAAGATGAAGCCTCAAACGTTTCAGCAAATGATCAAATCTATTGTGGCCATATAACTAGATAGGTTTATATAGGATGCGGTGCATTATTGACTTACTTTTATGATTATAGAGGATGCACATAATTGATTCTAATTCTCGTACCTTGACAGAATACCTTCTTGATTCATCCTGTCAATTGGAGTTATAGATGTTATTTCCTTAGAATTAGTCCTGATTATACCAATCTAAGCTACTCCCATGATCGACACCATGAATAGATATATGAACCGAATGAACATTTAAAGGTTTAATCATTCCGAACGTACATCTTTTCGATTTTATACCTGATTTATTGATCTACCAAAACTTTTTCAGATTTACTCTTGTAGTGCCTTGACCAACAGCATTATATACTCGATAGAACCTATAACCATGAAGTTAAGAATTGTAAAACCTCTATTTCCATATATTTGGACCACCGTATAACTTAACGATCTTTGGATGATGGTTGGATTACCATAGATTTACTCCTAATCCTTTAAACCTAAGTTCACTAAATAAAACAAGTGTTCGTCATTATACTGAATTTGAAAGAAGGAAATAAATCACTGTTGGATAAGCATTATGATTCTTACATTTCTCGACTTCCATTGATAAGATGTTTAGTTAATAAGGGAATTATTGGAAGGAAGATAATTAAATTCAGATTAGATTCTATAGCAAAGGAATCTCAGATGAAGTAATGGAGGATCTGTTTTGAGATTGCTGAATGGATGGATATGAGTCATGTTTATAAAAGAATGCATGAGTAAAAAGTGAAAACTATCAAGAGTATCCAGTAAGGAAATAGGTAGCACTCAAGTAGAGTTAAAGACGACTATATCGGTATAAATTTTGACAAGGCAGAAGATTTCTAAAGGCAGATCTAAGAGTGGATACAAGGATGAAGTAAAAAATTATGGTATTGATAGTATCCGGATTAGTACAAATAATACTGAGTCATGCCCAATGTCAAGCGAGATGATTAAGTAAAGACCAAAAGTGTTTGGCTGAATTAATGAATTTATAAGCATATACCCTAATGCTTATAAATAGACTTGGGATATGTAATGAGTAAATAGTCAGAAGATGTTTTTCGAGATATACGAAAGAGAGATTAGGGTAAAATATCAGTGATAAAAGAGATGTAAGCTATTGAGTGCAATATGAGATTTTTGACGATGTCTTTGAAAAATCATAAGAGGTGAAGGAACTAGACAAGCTCTTAAGACCTTTATACCAGATTTTACTAGTTCAAGCTCTTTTGGACTAGATGTTGTAGTGGGTAAGTGTTATGAACATTGTCTGAATCATATGGATGGACATAATTTGGATGCAACCTAAATCGACTTGAGATGGCAGACTTTGACGTCATCTTGGGAATAGACTGGTTGTCTCAACACTCTACAAGTGATTATGTAAATAGAAGAGTTTATCATTTAAGAACAAAGATGGCACATAATTTGGTTTTATTGGAAGCATATTGCTTAGGAAGCAAAAACTCATCCTCTCAGCATGAAAGGCGAAGAGATGCTTTGAAAAGAAAAGAGTTGGATATATGGTATCTGTGCTAAATGCTACTAAAGAAGCACCACAGATGGAAGATACTGATGTGATGCATAAATTCCCTGATGTATTTCCAAGAGGCTTACCTGGGTTGCCACCTGATCATGCAACCGAGTTCGTTATCAACTTATTACCTGGGATGGCACCTATGTCAAAGGCACCCTATAGAGTAGCTCCTATAGAGTTGAAGGAATTGAGACTCAATTATGGGAGTTATTAGACAAATGTTCTAATCGGCTAAGTATTGCATCATGGGGAGCACCAATGCAATTCGTGAAGAAGAAGGACGGTAGTGTCAGATTATGTATAGACTACCGGGAACTAAACAAGCTGACGATCAAGAATCGATATCTACTACCTCAGATCATTGACTTGTTTAATCAGCTACAAGGAGCAAAGGTATTCCTAAAGATTGACCTTCGATGGAGTATCATCAAATGAAGAATTTGGATAGAGATATTCCGAAGACTGCCTTCAGGACAAGGCATGGGCATTATGAGTTCCTTGTAATGTCATTCGGGTTGACCAATGCCCCAGCATCGTTCATGGAACTGATGAACCGTGTGTTTTATGACATATTGGACACTTCGGTCATTGTATTCATTGATGACATCTTGGTTTACTCAAATGACAGTGAGACTCATGCAACACATTTGAGAGCAGCTCTACAACGGCTGAGAAGGGAGAAGCTTTACGCCAAGTTCAAAAATGCAAATTTTGGCTGAAGGAAGTGGCCTTCTTGGGTCACGTAGTATCTGCAGATGGTAAAAGGTAGATCCAAGCAAGATCGCAGCTATAGTAAGATGGGATGCACCAAAATCAGTTGCAGAGATTCGTAGTTTCCTTGGATTGGCTGGTTATTATAGAAGATTCATGGAAGACTACTCAAGAATCGTCATTCCACTTACCAGACTAACCAAGAAAGAAGAAAAGTTCATATGGACAGATGAGTGTGAGAAGTGCATTCAAACTTTGAAGTCAAGACTAGTCTTTACACCTATCTTGACTATCCCAGCACCAAGCTTGCCGTTCACCCTATATACGAATGCCTCAGGGTTGGGTCTTGGATGTGTGTTGATGCAAGGAGAATAGGTGATTTCCTATGCATCAAGACAGTTGAAATAGCATGAGAAGAACTACCCTATGCATGATCTGGAGTTAGCAGTGGTCATTCACACAATCAAGACTTGGAGGCACTACCTTTATGGTGAAAAGTTTCAGATCAAGTCGGATCATAAGAGTTTGACTTATCTTTTTACTCAAAAGGACTTGAATATGAGACAGAGGAGATGGCTGGAGCTATTAAAAGATTATGATTGTGACATCCAGTACCATCCAGGTATGGCAAACGTGGTGGCTGATGCCTTAAGCAGAAAGTGGGCATTGAAACCTGAGGCAGGACCTAATACAAATGTTACACTGTGTGTTGCAGCCTCGGGCTCAATAGAGAATGATGAAGAGCATATATTAGAGACTGCAGGAGATCCAGTGGAATAGGGCTTAATTCATAAGTTCACATTGATATTCACAACTTTGAGGATCTCATCGGATCTCATAGATGAGGTCAAAGTAGCAATCCTACAGGATCCACACCTCAAGACTGTGCAAGAAGATCTAGAGAAGGGTAAAAGCAACCTTGATTTTACCTTGGATGCAGATAAGGTACTCAGGTATCGTGGACGATTATGTATACTTGAGAGTGAGAACTGAAATATCAGAGATAGAGTTATGACAAAAGCTCATTACACCCCATATTCGGTACATCCAGGAAGCACCAAGATGTACCATGATTTAAGAAGACTATATTGGTGGAGGGGTATGAAAGCGGATGTAGCTTGATTCGTGTTCCAATGTCTAAATTGCTAGCAAGTTAAAGCAGAAAGGTAGAGACCCATAGGTATGCTACAACTACTATCAGAGCCAGCATGGAAGTGGGATCGTATCACAATGGATTTCATCATTGGCTAACCCTTGACACCAAGGTCAGTGGATGCCGTATGGGTTATAGTCGATCGACTTACCAAGACAGCTCGCTTCGCATTGTCAGACCTCAGTATACCATGGACAAGCTGGCCAAGCTATATGTGGATAATATAGTCAGACTTCATGGCATTCCAGAAAGTATAGTATCTGACAGAGATCCCCGTTTTACATCAAAGTTCTGGAAAGGATTACAGAAAGCCATGGGAACCAAGTTGAAGTTTAGTACAACTTTTCATCCTTAGACAGATGGGCAGTCAGAAAGAACTATTCAAATCTTAGAAGATATGCTCTGAGCGTGTGCCCTAGATTTCAAAGGAGCTTGGGACGAGAAGCTATCGCTCATCGAGTTTGCGATAACAATAGTTATCAGGCTACGATACAAATGGCTCCATATGAGGCACTCTATAGGAACTGTTATGGAATGAGGTGGGAGAGAGAAAGATTGTAGGACCAGAGTTCATCAAAGAAACTTGTCGAGAAATTGATCAAATTAAGGAAAGAGTGAAGACAGCTCAAGTTTGACAAAACCACTATGCAGATAACCGACGTCGAGATCTGGAGTTTGCAGTGGGTGACAAGGTATTACTGAAGATATCACCTGTGCGAGGTCTAAAATGGTTTGGTAAGAAGGGGAAACTGTAAGACCCGTACCGAACTAACCGGTCTTACCACCTTGTACCAGGTCTACCTATCATGGTCGAGCTAAGTGGACCAAGTGCGTGAAGAAACCACAAGACCAAGTATGAAGTCTAACCCAAAAACAACAAATGTGAGGGTAGGGTCGCATGCCTAAACAGGTATGGTCGACCCTACCTCAAGAGAAGTCCAACCCATGACTCTTTAGTCGTGGGGTCACATGACTAAGAAGGTGTAGGGTCAACGGATTCTGCGACCCTACATCCGACCCTACGAATACAGTCAGAAATCAAAAATTAGGAAACCTTCCTAATTCAAAAGGGGGTATTTTCTAAACTCATTGGGACTTATTATGGGGGGTTTTCCTTTACAAATAGGACGTCCCTTAGCCTCTTTCACTCCTTTAGAACCCTAATTGAAAGTGAGACAAAGAGAAAGAGAAAGAGAAAGAGAAAGAGAAAGAGAAGGAAGAGAAGAAGAGAAGGAAACTTGAAGAAGAAGACTAAGGAAGAGGAGGAAGTTCAGAGAAACCTCTGAATAAAGATATGATCCTAATTTCTTATATGAATAAGAGAGCCTAGAATAGTTATGAAGAACATAGGATTAGGAGAAACCCAAATTATCCATCCATGGATAAATTCCAAGAGGTTCCATGGAGGAAATCATTATGGACAATGAATAGTGTATAACTTGTAGTTTTGAGCCATAGAACAATCATAGAATGGACCATGAAAGTAAGCCAAAGGATCCAAATATGAAGGGATGGATTTTAGAATGAAAGGTCGACTCAGAATACGTGTGGTTACACGTAGGGTCGAATGATATCCGACCCAACAAGACCACAGGATCGACCACATGCCCTCGGGAAGTTCCGGGGAGGGTGTGGTCGCACGTAGGGTCGAATGGTATCCGACCCCATCTGCGACCCTACACCCTAGGTTCGCAGAAACTGCTACCCTAGGTACTATCCTACCTGCGACCCTACAATTTCTGTTAGTCTAAATGAGTTAGAATTAATTTTAATTAAAATTTATCGACTTATTAGGTCTTTCCAATGGTTTAAAAGTGAATTATAAAGCTTGAACGAGGATCTCCTAGCAACCAAAGGTGAGGGAACAATACCTAAACTAATTGGCTAATAATAAACTGTTTTCATTTATTGAGTCCAATACCATGAATGATTCTATGCTTGTATGATTGTAATGTGCATATCACATGTCATCCACTATTCCTGTTATTACTGTTCATGCATATTTAATTTCGTTTATTATAACATGATGATGATGATGATGCTAGAAATAGACATGTGAATGTTTGTGTGTGGTTAGTGTACTTGATGCGAGTGGAGCATTAAGGGGAGGACGTGACACTGTGGTTTAGCCTGGTCACCAGACTCTAGCTCTATCTCTACTCAAGTCTTGTCCACTAACATCGTTGTATCGCCATTCTTAGCAGAATTATTACGATGTAGGGCATCAGGGGAGGTGGTCTCGGACCATGTAGTCTCTGACTCTGTCGGGGGGCTTTAGCTCTATCTCTATGGACGTATTGAGGGATGCTGGGGTGAGGCCTTGGATACACTGTTTGACATTAGGATTGGTTAGTTGCGAGCCCAGTTTGCAAGCCCTCGCCAACAGGGGCTTACATGTTGGTATGGGTAGAGCATCAGGGGAAGTGTGATGCGGTGCGATCTTAAGCACTTTAGCTCTATCTCTATTCCATGGTGGGTGCATGTGGGGGCGGAAATGATGTTTGATCCATTGGGCAGTTCCACACATTCGTGTATAGAGGTGAGGCGGCCACCGAACCTTTCTATTCCACATTATAAACTTTTGAACCAGACCAAAGATATGAATTGAATGAATGCATATGTTTGTTGCATTGTTTTGTTCGCTCACTGAGCCGTGATGTGTGCTCACTCTTTCGACGTCGAATATTTTTAGTTGATGATGCAAGTACCACCGTAGAAGATTATATAAATGCTCCAATGTATGGACATGCGGCGGCGATGGACGCGGAAGTTATGATGGAGTCACATGATTCGTCATGCGAGCGCAACTCTTGTGTTTTCGATTAGATTTTTATTTAAATTATTCAGACGATGTAATTGATTAAATTATTTTATTTTATGTCTTAGTATTTTTGAAGATAATTAAATATTTTATTTATGTTATCATCTTTAGACTCTCAGTTCATTTAATATTAAAGACTTCTGCTATCGTGTATTTATTCTCATTTTAGTTGTGGATGTATATGGTTTAAGCAAACGGACACAGTCTATTCGAGATCCTGGTTAAACCATTGGTTTATTAGCGGTTCATCACACCATTCTGAATAGTACGGAATTGGGGTGTAACAGAAGCTATGCCCCAGGTATGTGGGACCATACGATATTTTGACCAGATGTGGTAATGTGGCAATTCAATTTGCTCTACCACCATCCATGTCAAGCGTTCATGATGTGTTCCATGTTTCTTTATTGAAGAAGTATGTTAGGGATCCATCGCACATCTTAACAGCAGGCCCACCAGACTTGACCGAGGACTTGACATTTGAAGTGGTACATGTAAGACCCACACTCCATGAACCCGATCTAAACCTTTAGTTCATGTCGTAATAGGTCTTCCAATCATCACCGTGCCAGACGGGACAAGCGGATGACAACCAGGTATGGAAACGGACCAATTTAAGTATGATAAACTTCATATCGGTTGATGGTACCGGTTTGTGGTACCGATCACTGGTCGACCGGTATGGCCTACGCAGCTTAGATTAGGAAAAGGATCTCTGCAGGTCCCACTTTCTAAATTTCAAATCGAAGGACTTCCCTAACATTAAGAGGCTTCCTAAACCTAACCCTAGCCTATATAAGGACCTTTAAACGTCCTAAAATCTCTCTCATTGATCCTCACAAACCCTAGAGAGGGGAAAGAGGCTGAAGAAGGAGAAGAAGTTAGGAAGAAGAGGGAAGAGCTGCCATTGCCGTTGGACGAAGAACACATTACCACGAACCAACGGTAAGTGCTTAAACCTTCCTCTACTTTAATCGTTCTAGGATGGCTAGTCATGTTCGGATCAATACCATGCAAAGCGAGGTATTGATCTAAACCCTATTTTGTCGTCAAACCCTAATCCAGTCGGTAAACCCTAGATTCAAGTTCTAGGTTAAAGATCATTGAAACTAGAACTTTAATGGAGTTGGAAACAACTCTAACTTAATGCTCAGACCTAGAATGTGTAGGAGAAACCCTAGGATCAATAGGAGGTGACCGACGGAAGGCGAGAACCGGATGTATGGTCTTCCGAAGAAATATCGGTCGGCCATACCGGTCACACCATATGCGACCGGTACTGCAACCGGTACCTCTCGGAGGCTGGTCTGTGGGGACCGATCGACAATACCGGTCGCACCTTTCCCCACAGTGCCACGATCGGTATGCTCTGCGGGAGTGTTTTTGACCCAGTTGTTTCTCCAACCAATGTAAACCCTAAGAAAAACTATTCTAACTCAACCCTAACATCGTGTAGGACCTTGTAATAGCAAGTTTGGACCTTGTGACGCAGAGCAAGCTATCAATCAAGCGTCAGGTAAGGGAATCGGACCTAAACCCTAATAATTTAATAACAGTAAAACATTGTTAATAATTATGATTCTACGGAATGGTATTTGTGCATACTAGCATGTCATCTTTACTTTCAATTATTATATTGTTCATGCATACTCGCTATGCTAGGATGTGACTGTTAGGCATGTGATTGTTTTCGTTAGTGTGTGGAATGGGAAGGGCCTGGGGTCTGGGATCATTCCTCACACTAGCACCTTTTCTTATCGTTTTGTCTTAGCATGCTTGATGCGGGTAGGGTAACAGGGGGAGGAAGTGGCACTGTGGTCTCCGGCCTGGCCACTAGACTCTAGCTCTATCTCTATGCCATAGAGAGCTGTGCTGGGATAGGGCCTACTGTGATGAGATATAAGATTGGTTAGTTGCGAGCCCAGTTTGCAAGCCCTTGCCAATAGGGGCTTATGTGTTGGTATGGGCAGGGTATTAGGGGAAGTATTGGTGGTGTTTGATCCGGACGCTTTAGCTCTATCTCTATTCCATGGTGGGTGCATGTGGGACAAAAGTGGTATTTGATCCATTGGGCAGCTTCACACACTCGTGTATAGAGGTGCGGTGGCCGCCAATCCTTTCTATAGCACATTGCAAACTTAAAACCAAACCATGATGTGAATGTTACTCATGCATATGTTTGTTTCATTGTCTGATTGTCTTACTGAGCTAAGTTGTGAGCTCACCCTTGTGTGTACACTATTTTTAGATGTTGATGCAGGTTATATGGTGGAGGATTACCTGAATGCTCTGGCATACGGAGGTGTTGCTACTTTGGACGTGCAAGCAGGGGAGGACGAGCAAGACGCTTCATGCGAGTGCCCTTTCTGCATATACCTCTAGGATTGGTTTTTGATTTATTTAAATTATTTTTGATTGGAGATACAATTGATGTAAGGATATTAAATTATGTTTTGGTATTCGAATAACAGAATATTTTATTAAATTTTTCAATAGATCACTCTGTCACACCCCAATTCTACACCAACCAGAATGGTGTGATGAACCATCAATAAACTAATGGTTCAACCAGGATCTCGAATAGGCTATCCCCACCATGTTAAACCAAAACACGTTCTACATTAATCAGAGATAATAAAGTAAATAATGGAAGTCTTACATATAATGAACTGAGGTCTAGTCATGATAAATAATTAATATTCCATTTATCTCCAAGTAACCAAAACATAATTTAATACATATTACAAATATCCAAATACGGAAGTTAAACACTATGCATATCCACAGTTGAAACGCTTGCTTAACGAATCACAATAGTCCTCCATAGCTTGCTCATCATAACCGTCACATGTTCATATGTTCGCGTGTCGACATAATCTTCAACCGTAATACATGCAACATTAGAAACTAAAAAGAATTGCACGCGTGAGGGTCAGCTCTCCAACTTGAACTCAGTGAGTAAACAAAACAATGCAACAAACATATGCATGCATTCTATTCATATCTTTGGTCTGGTTCATAAGTTTGCAATGTGCAATAGAAAGGATGGGTGGCCACTGCACTTCTATACACGAATGTGCGGAACCACCCAAAGGATCAAACACCATTGCTGTCCCCACATGCACCCACCATGGAATAGGGATAGAGCTAAAGTGCTTAGGATCGCTCCGCATCACACTTCCCCTGATGCCCTACCCATACCAACACGTAAGCCCCTACTGGCGAGGGCTTGCAAACTGGACTCGCAACTAACCAATCCTAATGTCAAATAGTGTATCCAAGGCCTCACCCCAGCATCCCTCAATATGTCTATAGAGATAGAGCTAAGGCCTCCCGGTAGAGTCAGAGACTACACGGTCCAATACCACCTCCCCTGATGCCCTACGACGTAATAGTTCTACTAAGGTAATGGCGATACGACAATGTCAGTGGATAAGACTTGAGTAGAGATAGAGCTAGAGTCTGGTGACCAGGATGAACCACAGTGTCACGTCCTCCCCCTGATGCTCCACTCGCATTAAGTACACTAACCACACACATACATTCACATGCCTATTCCTAGCATCATCATCATCATCATGTTATAAATAAACGTAATTAAATATGATTGAACAGTAATAACAGGAATAGTGGATGACATGTGATATGCACATTACAATCATATAAACATAGAATCATTCATGGTATTGGACTCAATAAACAAAAACAGTTTATTATTAGCCAATTAATTTAGGTCTTGTTTCTTCACCTTTGATTGAGCGTAGATCCTCGTTCAAGCTTTTATGAATCACTTTTAAATCACTAGAAAGACCTAACAAGTCAACAGATTTTAATTAGAATTAATTCCAATATATTTAGACTAACAGAAATTGTAGGGTTGCATGTAGGATAGCAGCTAGGGTAGCAGTTTCTGCGACCACAGGGGTAGGGTCGCAGGGTAGGGTCACACCTAGGGTAGCAGTTTCTGCGACCCTAGGGTGCAGGGTCGCATGTAGGGTCGGATACCATTCGACGCTATGTGCGACCACACCCTCCCTGGGACTTCCCGAGGGCATGTGGTCGATCATTTGGTCTCGTAGGGTCGGATATCATTCGACCCTACGTGCGACCACACGTGCTCTGAGTCGACTTTTCATTTTAAAGTCTATCCCTTCATGTTTGGATCCTTTGGCTTACTATCATGGTCCATTCTATGCTTGTTTTATGGCTCAAAACTACAATTTTGATACACTTTCCATTGTCCCCAATGATTTCCTCCATGGATTCTCTTGGAACTTGTCCATGGATGGATGATTTGGGTTTCTCCTAATGCTATGTTCTTCATAACTATTCTAGGCTCTCTTATTCAGGTAGGGAATTAGGTTCATACCTTAATTCAGAGATTTCTCTGAACTTCCTCCTCTTCCTTAGTCTTCTTCTTCAAGTTTTCTTCTCTTCTTCTCTTCCTTCTCTTTCTCTTTCTCTCACTTTCAATTTGGGTTCTAAAGGAGTGAAAGAGGCTTAAGGATGTCCTATATATAGAGGAAAACCCTCCATAATAACCCCCAATGAGTTTAGGAAAGACCTCCTTCGAATTAGGAAGGTTTTTTAATTTCCGGTTCTTGTTGTTTTCGTAGGGTTGGATGTAGGGTCGGACATACTGCGACCCTACGTTTTTAAAACATGCGACCCTAGGGTGTAGGATCGCAGGTAGGGCCGCAAAATCTGTGACCCTAGTTTTAAAACTTGCGACCCCACGACCAAAAAGTCATGGGTTGGACTCTTTTGAGGTGGGGTCGGTCATACCTATTAGGCATGCGACCACACACTCATATTTGACTGTTTTTGAGTTAAATTTCATACATGGTCTTGTGGTTTCTTCACACACTTGGTCCACTTGGCTCGACCATGATAGGTAGACTGGTCATGACACAAGAATGTAAGGTTAGACCGGGTTCGTGGCGTGTGGGTCTTACAACTCCACCTCCCTTAAAAGAAATTTCGTCCTTGAAATTTGAACGTACGGATCTTACAACTCCCCCATCCTTAAAATAAATTTTGTCCTCAAAATTTGAATTTACTTTGGAGTTAATAGGTGGGAATTTTGTTTTCGCATTGCATCTTCTTCCTCCCATGTAGTATTCTCCACGTCTTGTCTTCGCCAGGTTACCTTTATATAATAATTATCTCAGCTTTGGAGATATTGTACCTTCCAACTAGTGAACTAGGCTGGTACCACTTCAATAGTTAATCTTCTATCTAATCCAGTGGATCAGTGGTCAATACCTTTGATATGGATCTCCAATGTACTTCTTTAATAGGGACACACAAAATACATCATGCACACTAGACATCGACAGCGGTAACGCTAGTTAATATGCAACTTTTCTACATCTCTCCAACAAATTTTATGAGGTCTAAAACATATATAGGATTTCACTTTCCTTTCTTGCTGAACTGCTTCAAACTACGCATAAGTGATATCTTCAAGAACACTTTGTCACTTATGACGAACTCAAGGTCTTGGCATCTCTTCTAACAATCCTGAGCTGTCTTGGCCCTTTTTGTTGATCTTGTCTGCCACTTGACAGGTTTCTTCAATAGACTCAGGTCTTAAAATTCTTCATTCACTAACTTTATTCCAAAATAGAAGAGTTTGACATTTCTACCGTACCATGTGACATCTACATAGTAGCTTGGTAGCAAATTCAATCCACATATAGCTTAGTTAGCCGCTCCAAAGCTTACCAAGGTCATATAACAATGGAATGAGCTTTCTTCAAATTGCGATCAACAATCACCCAAACTACGTCAACCGATCTAGGAGTCAGTGGTAAATCGGTGACATAGTTCATTGTAATGCAGTTTTACTTCTAGACTAGCTCCGATAGTGGTTGTAGTAAGTCATGTTGGTCTTTATCCTTCAGCCTTTACTTGCTGACAATTCAGTTACTGAATCATGCATATCTCCACAACTACTTCCATTCCCTTCTAAAATCTGCACCAAAATAATCTCTTCATGTTTTGGTATATTTTGTACTTCTAGGATGTTCCCAATATAGAATAGAATGGGCTTTTAGCATTATCTTGTATCTATGATCAGTTTTTCACTTCAGGTATGCATAATCATCCTCTGTATCTTAGGACTTTTTTTTTCCACATCCGAAGTAAGTCAGGGTTAGGTTTTTCTTTTCTCTAAATCTTCTTACACCGCTCTTATATACGGATCTAACAAAATTACTACTTTTACTTCATCCATCAATTCAGAGATGATCTTTAATGTCACAAGCGCAGTCGAAGAACTATTGCTCTATAAGTTCATCCATAAGTTCTCGCTCAATTGGATCATCACGAGTTTCTATTATAAGTTACTCTTATTCCAAATCTGAATCTGTTGCTGCGAAACATAGGCAGCATTTATACTGGGTCCTTCCTCGGACTTCATAATTTCCTTTTTGCTTAAGGCTTTAGCTACTACATTAGCCTTGCACCGGTGACATTGAATATCACGGTCTTAATCCTTTAATGTTCTAACCATCTTTTCTGCTTCATGTTCAACTCTTTCTGATGAAGAGATAAATAAAACTCTTGTGTTCCCATTTAATCTAAAATTCTTCTCCGTTTAGATAATGTCTCCAGGTCTTGATTGCATAATCACAGCTGCAAACTCCAAATCATGAGTTGGGTGATTTTTTTCATGCTCTTTCAGTTATCTTGAAACATATGCAATCGCTTGTTCTCCTTGCATAAGCACACATCCTAAAATCAATCCAGACGCATCAGTGTATAAGGTAAATGATTGTCTTGGGATAGGAATAGTCAAGATGGGAGCAGATATCAATCTTGTTTTTAGAGTCTGGAAACCTTCTCACACTTATCTGTCCAATTAAACTCCTCTCCCTTCCTGGTTAGCTTGGTAAGAGGTTTTGCGATCTTAGAGTGGTCCTCTACAAATCGTCTGTAATAACCAGCTAAACCCAAGAAACTTCTGATCTTCGCAATATTCTTTAGGTGCTTCTCACCATATGATTACTTCTATCTTAATAGGGTCCACTTTAATCCCTTTTTATGACGCTACATGATCTAAGAAGATCACATTGTTTAATCAGGTCTCATATTTTTTGGACTTGGCATAAAGCTTTTCCCTTCTCAGTTGTTGTGAAGTTGTTCTAAGATCCGTTGTATGAGTTGCTTCATTCTTGAAATAAACCAAAATATCATCTATGAAAACTATGACCAACGTGTCCAACATGTCACGAAACACCCAGTTCATCAGTTCCATAAAATGTAAGGGCATTGGTTAATCCAAACATCATAATCGGGAACTCATAATGTCCAATCTCGATTCTAAAAGCTATCTTCAAGATATTTCTGTCCAAATTCTTCAGCTGATGATATCTTGACTGAAGATCAATGTTAGAAAATACCTTTGCTCCTTGCAACTGTTTAAACAAGTCATCGATCTGAGGTAGTAGATATCGATTCTTGATCGTGAGCTTGTTTAGTTCCCGATAGTCTATACATAATCAAGCACTACCGTCCTTCTTCTTCACGAATTGTATTGGCGCTCCCCGTGATGCAATACTTAGCCTATTAGGACCTTAGTTTAATAACTCTTGTAGTTGACTTTCAATTTCTTTAATTCCATAGGAGCTACTCTATAGGTGCCTTTGGCACAAGTATCGTCCTTGGTAACAAGTCGATGATGAACTCGGTCAGATGATCAGATGGTAACCCAGGTAAGTTTCCTGGAAACACATCAGAAAATTATGCATCACATCAATATCTTTCATCTGTGGTGCTTCTTTGGTAACGTATGCCACATATACCATATATCTCAAAAATCTCATTAGCTTACACCTTCTTTATCATTGTTGTTCTACCCTGATCTCTCTTCATATACCTCAAAAAATATCTTGTGATTGTTACTTACTTTCTTGCTCATGCACTCTTTTATAGATATGACCATATCCATATATTCAGTAATCTCGAAACAGATCCTCCATCTCTTCATCTGAGGTTCCGTGGCTATAGAATCTAATATGAATTTAATCATCTTACTTCCCATAATTCCTTATTCACTAAACATCTTATCAATGGATGTCGAGAAATATAAGAATCAGAATGTTTGTCCAAAAGCAATTCATTTTCTTCTTTCGAATTCAGGGTAATGACGAACACTTTCTTCTTTCGAATTCAGGGTAATGACGAACACTTGCTTTATCTAATGAACTTAGGTTTAAAGGATCAGGAGTAAATCTATGGTAATCCAACCGGCATCAAAAGGTCGTTAAGTTGCACGATGGTCCAAGTACATGGAAAATAGAGGTTCTATAACTCATAACCTCAAGGTTATAGGTTGTATCGAATATAAATAATGTCATTGGTCAAGGCACTATAGGAATAAATCTGGAGAAAGTTTTGGTACATCAATAAATCAGGTATCAATCGAAAGATGTACGCTCAACATGATTAAACATTTAACTGTTCATTCAGTTCATATCTCTGTTCATGTTGTCAATCATGAGAGTGGCTTAGTTTGGTATAATCAGGACTAACACTAAAGAAACAATATCTATAACTCTAATTGACAGGTTGAATCAAGAAGGTATCCTGTCAAGGTACGAGAATTTAAAATCAGGTATGTGCTTCCTCTATAATCATAAGAGTAAATCAATAATGCACTACATCCTATATAACCTATCTAGTTATATGGCTACAATATCTTTGATCCTTTGCTGAAAATGTTTGAGGCTTCATCTTCAGAAAATATTCCTCAATCCTTGTTGGATTATTTTGCCATGATGCAGCTATCCCATATATCGGTGGCTAATAAGGGTCACCACCTTGATACACTGCTTGTTGTGTACCAAGCTTCCGCACTGGGGTGTACGTTACTGGGACTTGCTGTATGGTAGGCACTGTGTTATAGCTAACGGGTACAGTGTTACTACCAATTGGTATCGTACTTGGTTTGACCCAGAGGTATTGATGTAGCATTGGTAACTTGGGTAGTGATTCACATAGCAACTTGCATAGTTGGTCTCATCAATTGTTGCTCATGTATTTTGTCTGGCTAAATTTATTACAACCGTGGCCAAGGTACTTGGTAGTCTAGGTGATTGGCTAGAGTGAGCTGGTTGTTCACCTCCTTTGATTTGCTTCAATCTGATTATCATTATTTAGCATCTGCTCAGATGAGTTTTCACTACCCTTGTCACACCCTAATTTTGCAATATTCAAAATGGTGTGATGAACTGCTAATAAACCAATGGTTCAATCAGGATCTCAAATAGGCTATGTCCGTTTGCTTAAACCATACACATCCACAATCATAATCAGAGTAAATAAACAATAGCGGAAGTCTTATATATATTAAATGAACTGAGAGTCTAAAGATGATATCATAAATTAAGTATTCAATTATCTCCAAAAGATACTAAGACATAAAATAAAATATTTAATCAATTACATCGTCTGGATAAATTGAATAAAATCTAATCGAAAACACAAGAGTTGCACTCGCATGACGAATCATGCGACTCCATCATAACTTCAGCGTCCATCGCCGCCGCATGCCCATACATCGAAGCATTTATATATTTTTCTACTGTGGTACCTGCATCATCAACTAAAAATATTCGACGTCGAAAGGGTGAGCACACATCACGGCTCAGTGAGCAAACAAAACAATGTAACAAACATATGCATGCATTCAATTCATATCTTTGGTTTGGTTCATAAGTTTGCAATGTGCTATAGAAAGGATAGGTGGCCGCCGCACCTCTATACATGAATGTGTGGAACCGCCCAATGGATCAAACACCATTTCTGCCCCCACATGCACCCACCATCGAATAGAGATAGAGCTAAAGTGCTTAGGACCGCACCGCATCATACTTTCCCTGATGCTCTACCCATACCAATACGTAAGCCCCTGTTGGCGAGGGCTTGCAAACTGGACTCGCAACTAACCAATCCTAATGTCAAACAGTGTATCCAAGGCCTCACCCCAGCATCCCTCAATACGTCCATAGAGATAGAGCTAAGGCCCTCCGACAGAGTCAGAGACTACACGGTCCGAGACCACCTCCCTTGATGCCCTACGACGTAATAGTTCTAATAAGGTAATGGCAATATGATGATGCTAGTGGACAAGACTTGAGCAAAGATAGAGCTAGAGTCTGGTGATTAGGATGAACCACAGTGTCACGTCCTTCCCCTGATGCTCTACTCACATCAAGCACACTAACCATACACATACATTCACATGCCTATTCCTAGCATCATAATCATTATCATGTTATAAATAAACTGAATTAAATATGCATGAACAGTAATAACAGGAATAGTAGATGACATGTGATATGCATATTACAATCATACAATCATAGAATCATACATGATATTGGACTCAATAAATGAAAATAGTTTATTATTAGCCAATTAGTTTAGGTCTTGTTCCCTCACCTTTGATTGAGTGTAGTTCCTCGTTCAAGCTTTATGAATCACCTTAAAATCACTAGAAAGGCCTAACAAGTCGATAAATTTTAATTAGAATTAATTCCAATAAATTTAAACTAGCTGAAATTATAGGTAGGGTAGCACCTTGGGTAGTAGTTTTCTATGACCCTAGGGTGTAGGGTCAGATGTGGGATTGGATACCAATCGACCCTACGTGCGATCACACCCTCCCTGGGACATCCCGAGGGCATGTGATCGATCCTGTGGTCTTGTAGGTCCATTCTAAGATTGTTCTATGGCTCATAAATATGATTTTTACACACTTTCCATTGCCTATGATGATTACTTCCATGGATTCCTTTGGAACTTGTCCATGGATGGATGATTTGGGTTTTTCTTAATCCTAACTTCCTCATAATCTATTCTAGGCACTTAATTTATGAAGAGAATTAGGTTCATACCTGAGGTTGGCTGAGATTCAGAGGTTTCTCTGAACTTTCTCTTTTTCCTTAGTCTTTTCTTCAATTTTCCTTCTCTTTCTCTTTCTCTCACTTTCAATTAGGGTTCTAAAAGGAGTAAAAGAAGCTAAGGGACGTCCTATTTATAGAGAAAAACCCTCCAAAATAAGTCTCATCGAGTTTAGGAAAGAACCCCTAGGAATTAGGAAAGTGTCCTAATTTACGGTTTCTGTCTATCATCGTAGGGTCGGACGTAGGGTCACAGGATCCGTCTACCCTACACCTTCTTAGTCATGAGACCCTATGACTAAAAAGTCATGGGTTGGATTTCTGTTGAGGTGGGGTCGACCCTACCTGTTTAGGCATGCGACCCTACCCTCACATTTACTGTTTTTGGGTTAGACTCATACCTGGTCTTGTGATTTTCTTCACGCACTTGGTCCACTTGGCTTGACCATGATAGGTAGACCTGATACAAGGTGGTAAGACCAGTTAGTTCGATATGGGTCTTACAATCCGTTCTCGACCCTGATAGTGGTGGGGTCGAGTTGTAACATCTTCTTAATGCTCAACGGGTAATGGATCAGATTATGGTGGATCTCACTCTAAGTTTCCACGTCACCCAGGAGTATAGCTTTATCTTCTTTTATAGTTACTCTCATTTTTGGTGTATAGTTATTGTTTTCCTATCTCTGTTGCATTCAGCCCGAGATCTTTCCCTTTTCCTCTACAGGGATTTAGGCGTTACTAGCCATTTTCTTCTTCCTCTGTCATATATCGAGTTTCACATCTTGTGAGTACCAACTCGATATTTTAATTTTTCTACTGTACAGATGCTTCCTTCTTGTTACTGTACTATATATTTTGTATACTCAGGAAACTATCCTACTTGTAGACCGTACCATATGTTATTTATTTATCAGGATACATTTTGATTCTCTTTTTCCTTAGTCTCTATATATATACATATGGTTCCACCTCTTATATGTACATTATTGCCTTGTTTAAGTTCTGTCTCAACCAATACAGGTGCTTATGGTGTGTTTGTATTAAAACTTTTAATTTATCTTAACTCAGTTCATGGACTCCAGGGGAAGTATTCAAGTTTAATGGGCAAGGCCTGAGAGTTCTGATACCAAGTTGTCACACCCCAATTCTGCACCAATCAAAATGGTGTGATGAACCATCAATAAACCAATGGTTCAACCAGGATCTCGAATAGGCTATCCCCACCATTATAAACCAAAACACATTCCACATTAATCAAAGATAATAAAGTAAATAGCGGAAGTCTTACAGATAATGAACTAAGGTCTAGTCATGATAAATAATTAATATTCCATTTATCTCCAAGAAACCAAAACATAATTTAATACATATTACAAATATCCAAATACGGAAGTTAAACACTAAGCATATCCACAGTTGAAACGCTCGCTTAACAAATCACAATAGTCCTCCATAGCTTGCTCATCATAATCGCCACATGTTCATATGTTGGCGTGTCGACATAATTTTCAACCGTAATATCTGCAACATTAGAAACTAAAAAGAATTACACGTGCGAGGGTCTGCTCTCCAACTTGAGCTCAGTGAGTAAACAAAACAATGCAACAAACATATTCATGCATTCAATTCATATCTTTAGTCTGGTTCATAAGTTTGCAATGTACAATAGAAAGGATAAGTGGCCACCGCACCTTTATACACGAATGTGTGGAACCGCCCAATGGATCAAACACCATTGCCTCTCCCACATGCACCCACCATGGAATAGGGATAGAGCTAAAGTGCTTAGGACCGCACCGCATCACACTTCCCCTGATGCCCTACCATACCAACACGTAAGCCCCTGCTGGCGAGGGCTTGTAAACTGGGCTCGCAACTAACCAATCCTAACGTCAAACAGTGTATCCAAGGCCTCACCCTAGTATCCCTCAATACGTCCATAGAGATAGAGCTAAGGCCCCCCGACAGAGTCAGAGACTACACAGTCCGAGACCGCCTCCCCTAATCCCCTATGACGTAATAGTTCTGCTAAGGTAATGGCGATACGATGATGTCAGTGGACAAGACTTGAGTAGAGATAGAGCTAAAGTCTGGTGACCAGGATGAACCACAGTATCACGTCCTCCCCCTGATGCTCTACTCGCATCAAGTACACTAACCACACACATACATTCACATGCCTATTCCTAGCATCATCATCATCATCATGATATAAATAAACGGAATTAAATATGCATGAACAGTAATAACAGGAATAGTGGATGACATGTGATATGCACATTACAATCATACAAACATAGAATCATTCATGGTATTGGACTCAATAAACAAAAATAGTATATTATTAGCCAATTAATTTAGGTCTTGTTCCCTTACCTTTGATTGAGCGTAGATTCTCGTTCAAGCTTTATGAATCACTTTTAAATCACTAGAAAGACCTACCAAGTCGATAGATTTTAATTAGAATAATTTCAATATATTTAGACTAACAGAAATTGTAGGGTCGCAGGTAGGGTAGCAGCTAGGGTAGTAGTTTCTGCGACCACAGGGGTAGGGTCGCAAGGTAGGGTCGCACCTAGGGTAGCAGTTTCTGCGACCCTAAGGTGTAGGGTCACATGTAGGGTCGGATACCATTCGACCCTACGTGCGACCACACCCTCCTTGGGACTTCCCGAGGGCATGTGGTCGATCATGTGTTCTCGTAGGGTCGGATATCATTTGGCCCTACGTGCGACCACACGTGCTCTGAGTCGACCTTTCATTCTAAAGTCCATCCCTTCACGTTTGGATCGTTTGGCTTACTATCATGGTCCATTCTATGCTTGTTTTATGGCTCAAAACTATAATTTTGATACACTTTCCATTGTCCACAATGATTTCCTCCATGGATTCTCTTGGAACTTATCCATGGATGGATGATTTAGGTTTCTCCTAATCCTATGTTCTTCATAACTATTCTAGGCTCTCTTATTCAGGTAGGGAATTAGGTTCATACCTTAATTCAGAGATTTCTCTGAACTTCCTCCTCTTCCTTAGTCTTCTTCTTCAAGTTTTCTTCTCCTCTTCTCTTCCTTCTCTTTCTCTTTCTCTCACTTTCAATTAGGGTTTTAAAGGAGTGAAAGAGGCTTAGGGACGTCCTATTTATAGAGAAAAACCCTCCATAATAACCCTCAATGAGTTTAGGAAAGACACCCCCTTCGAATTAGGAAGGTTTCCTAATTTTTGATTCTTGCTGTTTTCGTAGGGTCGGACATACTAAGACCCTACATTTTTTAAAACATACGACCCTAGGGTGTAGGGTCGCAGGTAGGGCCGCAATCTGTGACCCTATGTTTTAAAACTTGCAACCCCATGACCAAAAAGTCATGGGTTGGACTCTTTTGAGGTGGGGTCGATCATACCTTTTAGGCATGCGACCACACACTCATATTTGACTGTTTTTGAGTTAAATTTCATACATGGTCTTATGATTTCTTCACACACTTGGTCTACTTGGCTCGACCATGATAGGTAGACTAGTCATGATACAAGAATGTAATGTTAGACCGGGTTCATGGTGTGCGGGTCTTACACACTCAGTTCATTTTATTTAAGACTTCCGCTGTATTTTATTATATTCTGATTATGGTTATGTGCAATGACTTGTATTAGTGGACACGGTCTTATTGAGATCCTGGTGTGAACCGTTGGTTCAGTGACGGTTCACTCACACTTTTGGTTTAGCCAAAATTAGGGTGTGACAACTTGGTATCAGAGGTACACGCAGAAAGGGCACTTTCATGAAGCGTCATGCGCGTCCTCTCCTGCTTGCACGTCTAAAGCAGCAACACCTCCGTACGCCAGAGGATTCAGATAATCCTCCATCGTATAACCTGCATCAACATCTAAAAATAGTGTATACACAACGGTGAGCTCACAATTTTTCTCAATAAGACAATCAGACAATGCAACAAACATATGCATGAGTAACATTCACATCATGGTCTAGTTTTAAGTTTGCAATGTGCTATAGAAAGGATTGGCGGCCACCGCACCTCTATACACGAGTGTGTGAAACCGCCCAATGGATTAAACACCACTGTCGTCGCACATGCACCCAGCATGGAATAAAGATAGAGCTAAAGCATCTGAATCAAATACTGTCAACACTTCCCCTGATACCCTATCCATACCAACACGTAAGCCCCTATTGGCGAGGGCTTGTAAACTGGGCTCGTAACTAACCAATCCTATATGTCATCACAGTAGGCCCTATCCCAGTACAGCTCCCTACGGTATAGAGATAGAGCTAGAGTCTAGTGGCCAGGTCGGAGACCACAGTGCCACTTCCTCCCCCTGATCCCTACCTACATCAAGCATGCTAAGACAGAATGATACGAAAAGGTGCTAGTATGAGGAATGATCCCTGACCCTAGGCCCTTCCCATTGCACACACCAATGAAAACAATTACATGCCTAACAGTTACATTCTAGCATAGCGAGTATGCATGAACAATATAATAACTGAAAGTAAAGATGACATGGTAGTATGCACAAACACCATTCCATAGAATCATAATTATTAACAATGTTTTAATGTTATTAAATTATTAGGGTTTAGGTCCGATTCCCTTACCTGACGCTTGATTGATAGCTTACTCCGCGTCACAATGTCCAAACTTGTTATCACAAGGTCATATACGATGTTAGGGTTGAGTTAGAATAGTTTTTCTTAGGGTTTACGTTGGTCGGAGAACTAACTGGGTCAAAAACACTCCCATAGAGCATACCGATCGCAGTACCAATCGCGACACTGTGGGGAAAGGTGCGACCGGTATGGTCGATCGGTCCCCACAGACCAGCCTTCGGGAGGTACCGGTCATAGTATCGATCGCATATGGTGCGACTGGTATGGTCGACTGGTATGTCTCCGGAAGACCATACATCCGGTTCTCACCTTCCGTCGGTCACCCCTTAATGATCCTAGGGTTTCTCCTACACATTCTAGGTCTGAGCACTTAGTTAGAGTTGTTTCCAACTCCATTCAAGTCCTAGTTTCAATGATCTTCAACCTAAAACTTGAATCTAGGGTTTACTGACTGGATTAGGGTTTGACGGCAAAATAGGGTTTAGATCAATACCTCGCTTTGCATGGTATTGATCCAAACATGACATCCTAGAACGATTAAAGTAGAGGAAGGTTTAAGCACTTACCGTTGATTCGTGGTAATGTGTTCTTCATCCAACGGCAATGGCGGCTCTTCCCTCTCCTTCCTAGCTTCTTCTCCTTCTTCAGCCTCTTTCTCCTCTCTAGGGTTTGTGAGGATCAATGAGAGAGATTTTAAGAGGTTTAAGGGTCCTTATATAGGCTAGAGTTAGGTTTAGGAAGCCTCCTAACATTAGGAAAGTCCTTTGGTTTGAAATTTAGAAAGTGGGACCCGCAGAGATCCTTTTCCGGATCTAAGTTACATAGGCCATACCGGTCGACCAGTGACCGGTACCATAGACCGGTACCATTGACCGGTATGAAGTTTATCATACTTAAATTGGTCCGTTTCCATACCTGGTTGTCATCCGCTCATCCCGTCTGGCCCGGTTATGATTGAAAGACCTGTTACGACATGAACTAAAGGTCTAGATCGGGTTCATAGAGTGTGGGTCTTACAACTCCCCCACCCTTAAAATAAATTTTGTCCCTGAAATTTACATGTAGGTTTCACAACTCCCCCACCCTTAAAATAAATTTCTGCCTCAAAATTTGAACGTACCTTGGTCGTAAAAAATGTTAGGGTATTCCTTTCGCATCGCGTTCTCTTCCTCCCAAGTGATTTCTTCTACATCTTGGCTTTTCCAATGCACTTTCACATAATGGATATCCTTGCTTCGGAGATGTTGTACCTTTCAGCTTGTGAGCATCACAGGTACTACTTCAAATGTCAAGTCCTCTGTCAAGTCTGGTGGGTCTGCTGTCAAGATGAATGCTTGACATGGATGGTGGCAGAGCCAGTTGATATGCCACATTGCCACGTCTAGTCAAAATCTCGTATGGTCCCATATACCTGGGGCTTAGCTTTCCCTCCTTACCAAACCGTTTCAGACTTTACACAGGTGATATCTTCAAGAACACCTTATCACCCACTGCAAACTCTAGATCTCGACGTCGGTTATCTGCATGGTGCTTTTGTCGAACTTGAGCTGTCTTCACTTTTTCCTTGATTTGATCAATCACTCGATAAGTTTCTTCGACGAACTTCGGTCCTACAATCCTTCTTTCTCCCACCTCATTCCATAGCAGAGGTGTATGATATTTCTTCCCATAGAGTGCCTCATATGGAGCCATTTGGATCGTAGCCTGGTAACTATTATTGTAAGCAAACTCAATAAGCGATAGCTTCTCGTCCCAAGCTCTTTTGAAATCTAGGGCACACGCTCGGAGCATATCTTCTAAGATTTGAATAGTTCTTTCTGACTGCCCGTCAGTCTGAGGATGAAAAGCTGTGCTAAACTTCAACTTGGTTCCCATGACTTTCTGTAATCCTTCCCAGAACTTTGATGTAAAATGGGGATCTCTGTCAGATACTATATTTTATGGGACACCATGAAGTCTGATTATATTATTCACATATAGCTTGGCCAGCTTTTCCATGGTATATTGAGGTCTGACAGCGATGAATTGAGCTATCTTAGTAAGTCGATCGACTATAACCCATACTGCATCCACTGACCTTGGTGTCAAGGGTAGGCCAGTGACGAAATCCATTGTGATACAATCCCACTTCCATGCTGGCTCTGGTAGTGATTGTAGCAAACCTGCGGGTCTCTACCTTTCAACTTTAACTTGCTGGCAATTCAAACATTGGAATACAAATCGAGCTACATCCGCTTTTATACCCCTCCACCAATATAATTTTCTTAAATCATGGTACATCTTGGTGCTTCCTGGATGTACCGAATATGGGGTGTAATGAGCTTTTGTCATAACTCTATCTCTGATATTTGAGTTCTCACTCTCAGGTATACATAATCGTCGATGATACCTGAGTACCTTGTCTGAATCCAAGGTAAAGTCAGGGATGCTTTTATCCTTCTCTAGATCTTCTTGCACAGTCTTGAGGTGTGGATCCTATAGAATTTCTACTTTGACTTCATCTATTAGATCCGATGAGATCTTCAAGGCTGCGAACATCAATGTGAACTTATGAATTAAGCCCTGTTTCACTGGATCTCCTGCAGTCTCTAATATATAGTCTTTATCCTTCTCTATTGAGCCCGAGGCTGTAGCACACAGTGCAGCATTTGTACTAGGTCCTGCCTCAGGTTTCAATGCCCACTTTCTGCTTAAGGCATCAGTCACAATGTTTGTCTTACCCGGATGATACTGGATGTCACAATCATAATCTTTTAATAGCTCCAGCCATCTCCTCTATCTCATATTCAGGGCCTTTTGAGTGAAAAGGTAAGTTAAGCTCTTGTGATCCGACTTAATCTAAAACTTTTCACCGTAAAGGTAGTGTCTCGAAGTCTTGATTGCGTGAATAACTGCTGCTAACTCCAGATCATGCGTAGGATAGTTCTTCTCATGCTCTTTCAATTGTCTTGATGCGTAGGCAATCACCTGTTCTCCTTGCATCAACACACATCCAAGACCAAACCCTGAGGCATCCGTATAAAGGGTAAACGGTAAGCCTGGTACTGGGATGGTCAAGATAGGTGCAGAGACTAGTCTTAACTTCAAAGTCTGAAAGCACTTTTCACACTCATCCGTCCATATGAACTTTTCCCCTTTCTTGGTTAATCTGGTAAGTGGAACAACGATCCTTGAGTAGTCTTCTACGAATCTTCTATAGTAACTAGCCAATCCAATGAAACTACGAATCTCCGCAACTGATATCGGTGTATCCCATCCTACTATAGCTGCGATCTTGCTTAGATCTACCTTGATACCATCTGCAGATACTACATGACCTAAGAAGGCTACTTTCTTCAGCCAAAATTCATACTTTTTGAACTTGGTGTTAAGCTTATCCCTTCTCAGCCATTGTAGGGCTGCTCTCAAATGTGTTGCATGAGTCTCCTTGTCCTTTGAGTAGATCAAGATGTTGTCAATGAATACGATGACCGAAGTGTCCAACATGTCATGAAACACTCGGTTCATCAGTTCCATAAACGACACTGGAGCGTTAGTCAACTCGAATGACATTACAAGGAACTCATAATGCCCATACTTGTCCTGAAAGCAGTCTTCGAAATATCCGTTGCCTTGATCTTCAATTGGTGATACCCTGATCTAAGATCAATCTTAAAGAAAATATTTGCACCCTGCAACTGATCGAACAGATCATCGATCCTAGGCAAAGGATATCGATTCTTAATAGTTAACTTGTTTAACTCTCAGTAGTAGATACATAGTCGTACACTACTGTCCTTCTTCTTGACGAACAAAACAGGTGCTCCCCATGGTGATATGCTTGGTCGTACAAAACCCTTATCTAGTAGTTCTTGTAGTTGGGTCTTCAACTCCTTCGATTCTGTAGGGGCCATCTTATACGGTGCCTTAGACATTGGCGCCGACCCTGGCATAAGGTCTATCACAAACTCTATAGCCCTGTCTGGAGGTAGACTAGGTAGATCTTCTGAAAATACATCTAGAAACTCTCATACCACATCTAGATCTTCCATCTTTGGCACCTCTGCAGTGATGTCGACTACAGACAATGAGTACCCCACTCCTCCCTTCTTTAAGCATCTCTTAGCTTTTAGGGCAGAGAGGATCAGTTTTCGCTTCCTAGGTAACTTGGTTCTAGTAAAACTAAACTCCTTTCCCTTCTCATCTTTAAGCACCAGTTTTCTTTCACCACATAATAAGCTAGCTAAATGATAGCCTAGCCATTCCATTCCCCATTACTCTTCCTCAGCATCACAATTCCATTTCTATCTAAATTTTAGAGTAAATGGGCTTCTAAATGCAGTATTTCATTAGTGATCCAAGTGATGCATTCAGGACCTTAGCTTGTCACATGAGTCTGAATTTCATATTTTCGTATGTGAAAAGAAGTATAAATATCAGGGCAATTCTGAGCCAAATCCTATTTTCAGAAAACAAAGAAGGGTTCAGAAAGCAAGAAAATGGGATAAGTGTAGAGACTCAATAGAGGCTATTCTAATGAATGGAGTTGAAGAATTTTTATGAAAGCTTTTCATTTGCTTCTCTTCCATGGAAGTTTCATTTTCCCATAATGTATTCTAATTTTTGGTCTAATTATTCTTTTGATGATCGATTCAACCTTTGATAAAAAAAGATATACCTTGGTTATATTTCATCTCTTCAACAAGTTTAGTAATGAGCATAATGGCCCATTGTTCGAGGAACCCTAGATGCTGTCTGAGTAAATGAACGTCAACAAGGGAATTCTAGTGCATTGTAGATTCTTATCCAAGACTTTTATCATTATATGATGCCATGTAATTCGCTAAAAACATGTGAAGTGTATGGCTAACCCAATAATGAAAATTTCGTAAGGGGATTGGAGCAGGCTACCATGAAACAAAAGATCTTCTTTTTAAAGAGATTTGATTGCCTAGATCGAGCTACTTCCTATTTTACAGGTTTTATATACTTTAACTTTAATTCAAATTATTACAATTACATTATTTTATTCTAAATTATTTTAAATTATATTCCAAATCACGGTCTGCATATAGTATCATCTAATGAAAAATGAAAGATTATCTATGTCCAATTTTAATTGACCTCAATTAATTCATCGTTATTACCCAGAGGAGAAGTAATAGGTAGGGATGACAGATTTGAATCTGTGACATTTTGTACCCAAAACAAACATGCTACCAAGCTACGCTACATCCCTTTTAATTGGTTTACCATGTCATTGTAGAGAATTCCTATCTTGTTTCCACATTCTTATTTTTTCTTTTTTGATTTTCATATAAAGAACACGGTGAGGATAAAGACTTTCTCTAACTTTGATTCTGATTGACAAGATATCTTTCATAAAGAATTGAAGGAAGATGCGATGATTTTTTCCAAGAAAATCCCAACGAAAAATACACACTATTCCTTCTTTTCTATCGAATTGATCATAATCGATCACTGATGCAATTTGAGTACCTCTATGGGATAGATCTCAACAGAAAACTAAAAAGTAATGGCAGCAAGTGATTGAGTTTAGTAGTTCCTCATATAAAATTATTTACTCTAGAGATATGGTAATATGGAGAAGACAAAATTGTTTGCAGCATTGCTTCGTCAAGCTTTCGCCCATTGTAGAAAATTCCCCATTGCTGCCTCCTGTAGGAGTCTGGGCCGTGTCTCAGTCCCAGTTTGGCTGATCATCCTCTCGGACCACCTACTGATCATCGCCTTGGTAAGCTATTGCCTCACCAACTAGCTAATTAGACGTGAGATAGAATCAAACCGATTCCTGAAATGCCTTTCTGGGTATAGGAAGAAGCCCCATCAAATAGAGATTTTATTTTATTTTTACCATATTTTGATTGTTAGTACGTTATAGAAGGACCACTACTGTAAGCTGTACTACACCTTTGAACGTGAAATATCGATTGCTTGATGCTTGGTTACAATTCTGAATCCGTTATTATATGTTTGCTCTAGTTTTTGTTGTTTTTGATGTTGCAATGGTTTTTGAGTAGGACCCTCCATGGCATCGGGTAACCATACATGAAGGGGGAATTGTGCAGATTTAGCACTTACACCAACTCAAGGCTCTAAGCTAAGTAGTAGGAGCTACTTTTAATTTGTTATGAGCTGAAACGATGGATTCATTAAGTTATTGCCAATAACCATGGACCATCCCTGGAGTTGAATACCTCATTCAAGAATTTTTTTGGATCCAATCCGTAGGAATCAATAAAAAAGGTAAATCCCTTATGATACACCAGATCTGGCTCAGTCTTGTCGTATCTCCCCACACTTCCTTTTTTTTTTTTTTTCAGAGATGAGATACCTTGAAATAAATAATTGTTCCAATGGAACTTTCTACTAGAGATTGTCCGTTCCTAGTTCTCCTGTAACTGGATTCTCCATAACCACTAGAATCCTTAGAATGGGATTACAACTCAGCAACTTTTGAGATTTTGAGAAGAGTTGCTCTTTTGGAGAGCACAGTACAATGAAAGTTGTAAGCTATGTTCCGGGAGGGGGGGATAGAATGAATGATGGTAATGGATGTCAGCTCAATTAGAAGGAAATTATGCGGAAGCTTTATAGAATTATTATGAAGCTACTGCCTCGCTGACTGGTAACTGAACAATTCTTCCTGTTGCTTTTACAAAACTTCCTTCTTGTATCATCAAACCATCACCCATTAATACATCGAATTCAGAGCAATACCGATTGTACCCTCTTGAAATTCTACAAATTCATCTGCCATTACTTCATCAAGCAAAAACCCCAGGTTTGCCTAGGTAAATGCATTAAAAAGGGATAAATTTTAGCAGATGGTGCCGCTATAGTTGGTGGCGAACTCACTTTGGGAAAAAATGTATTAGTAGCCTATATGCCATGGGAAGGTTACAATTTTGAAGATGCGGTACTTGTTAGTGAGCGTCTGATGTATGGAGATTATCAGATTTGAACCGATGACTCACGCCTTACCATGGTGTTACTCTATCGCTGAGTTAAAAGGGCCTCTTTGATTCAATTCCTGATATCAGCTACTAGCCACTATGAGTCTACATAGAACATCTGGCGTGACATAGATAAAGAATAAATAGGAGTTAATATCATTCCAATTTCCATTACAAAAGTAATTAATATTTTTTCCATTAAAAAATACTTTGGGCTAGTAAGTATTCCAAAAAATACTATCGATTTTGCAACAAAACCACTTATTCCCAGCAATGGAAGAGAAGCCATCGAAAATCTACTGAACGTCATAAAAATTTGAAGACCCTTAACCTTCCCTTTCTTCGGAGGAAAAGGAGGATCCGGACAAAATAAAAGGGACATCCTATAAAAATAGCCCAGCTTTTCCAAATTATTATCTGGATGGAAATCTAGAAAATTCGAAGTTAGAAATACTTAAAGAAGATAAAAAAAAATTCTGGTTTGGGTGTCTCTAATTAATTTAATAACAAATGACTGCTTCCATGATTTGGAATATAATTTAGAATAATTTAGAATAAAATAATGTAATTGTAATAATTTGAATTAAAGTTAAAGTATATAGAAATACGCTCCCTGTAAAATAGGAAGTAGCTCGATCTAGGCACTTTTACTTAATACATTGTTGCATCAAAAAGAGTTTTTGCGTTAAGCTGAAACCGGGAAAGGGTTTTACAAGATTGAAAAGGTTCGTTGAGCGCCTCAGCCCAACCTTTTGCTTTATAGTAAAAGGAAAAGATCAGGCCGAGTTTAATTGCAATTCAATTAAGGGAACAAAGAGTAATTACTAAATTACAAAGTATCCATTGCTTAAAATTCGAATTTGATTTCTATTTCTAATTTATGGGGGAAATCTCAGCAAAAATGCAATTTAACCCTTATTTTATCTTATGAATGAATGAAATTTGGAATTTTTAAAAAAGACAGAGAGCAAAATCTGGATAAATACCAATACCTACTACGGGTAGAAAGATAGAGATCAAAACAAATAGTTCTTATGGTCCAGAATAAAAAAAAAAAAAGAATTTCGAGCATTGAATAGCTTATATCCATAGAACATCTAGCAGTTCTAAAAATTCTTGTAATTCCTCCATTTGAAATGAGATTTGAACCAAAGGTGGGGGATTTCTTGGGTTATCAAATGATACATAGTGCGATACAATCAAAACAAGACATATCATATAGTAAAAAAAAGAAGAATAGATATATGGCTGAGCGGTTGATAGCTTCGGTCTTGAAAACTGGTATGGTTTTTTATTCAGAACTATCGAGGGTTCAAATCCCTTTCTCTCCTTTTGTCTCTCCTCTTTCTCTCTGAACATATTTATTTATCTATTGGCTTTGCTAGGTTAGTATCATAAAGGGAATGGCTCAGCTATCTCACCTAGCTGAGCTAGAAAATTGAGGTTCACTAATTATTTGACTGTTGGCGGGTCTCTTTGTATGTGTTGTCCGGAAAGAGGAGGACTCAATGATTATTCGTTCGCCGGAACCAGAAGTGAAAATTTTGGTGGATAGGGATCCCGTAAAAACTTCTTTCGAGGAATGGGCTAGACCGGGTCATTTCTCAAGAACAATAGCGAAGGGCCTTGAGGCTACCACTTGGATTTGGAATCTACATGTTGATGCTCACGATTTCTCGAAAAATATTTAGTGCCCATTTCAGTCAGCTTTCCATCATCATTCTTTGGCTGAGTGGCATGTTTTTCCATGGTGCTCATTTTTCCAATGATGAAGCATGGCTAAGCAATCCTACAACACAAAATCAGAGCTAAAAAGGGAGGTAGGTTTAATCTGAAAGTATTCTGGCAGGGTAATTATGTAATTTTGTATCGTATCATATAATAAAGAAATCCAATTTGTGTATGTGCTCTCCGGAAACATATGGCTACTCTATATCATGGATCGGGAGCAATCGAAAAAGCCAGACTGATACATTATCTCTTGTCTGGTGATATAATGCAAGGTCTTCCAAAAGTGGAACAAGTGTTAGAAGTGCGTTCAATTGATTCGATATCAATGAACCTAGAAAAAAGGGTTGAGGTTTGGAACAAATGTATAACAAGAATTCTTGGAATTCCTTTGGAATTCTTGATTGGCGCTGAGCTAATCATAACACAAAGTTAGATCTCTTTGGTTAATAAGTCAACAGCAACAATGGAAGTGGTAGAAATCAGTGGGTTCATGGTAAACTCCTCGCACCAAAATAATATAAAGAAATGGTTAATGATACAATCAACCAATAAATTATGACTTATTATTTTTATTTTATTCCATCACTCAAATGCATCTAGTCGCAATAACTAAGAACTCCAAATTTAATTAAATTAATGATATTTATTATTGTATTGAATCATCATAACTACTTCGATATCTCGCCGCTCCTGTAGAGATTTCTCGATTTTGAAATGTATCAAATCCTTGGTTAGTAAAAAGAAGCGGGATACTGTATTTCCAGGATTGGATTTCATATTCGTATGAGCCCTGTAATCATAAGAAATTAGGTTTTTTTTAGCTATGGGATCCTTTTCTTATTTTATAATATATTTTAATTCTATTTTATCATATTTTTTTGTGTTATTATTATGAAAAGTTAATTGAACTAAAAAGTGAATTTGTCAGAATATTAGATCTTTTATACGGGAACCCATTTTTATCAAACTTTTTTTTATCAAACTTCTTTATTTATCATTTAGAATTAGATCATCAATATCTTGTTTGGGGTTGTGACCAATGGAAGTAGAAGACGAGTCAAACGATAGATACCCCATCAAATGATTGTATAAGGAAGATGGTAGGTTATAGAAAAGAATGGAAAAGAATGAAAAATTCAAGGAAATTTTTTATTAGATCTGGGTTCCAATTTTGGATTCGGTATGAATAAAAGATCTTCCTATGTTATACTATTCAATATTCAATTCTCGAGGATGAATCGATTTGATAGATTTATTTTACATTGCTTCTTATCTAAATCTATTATTTCTTCATTATTTGTAAAAGTTCTTTACTTGGGGGTTGGAATCTTTCTATTCCTTACATATTCATTCTTGAGCTTTTCGAAAGAAATAAGGCAGGGGGTCTTTGGACAAGACATGGCTTCCCCCTAACACAAAAGAAAGAGCCGTTATGCATGCGAAAACATGATATATGGGTTAATCTATTATAGTTACTCTAAAATAGATCAGCAGATTTTAAAATAGAAAGTCAATGTGTCTATAGGTATGTAGAGATTCATATTCAAATATTTCTTCTTAGAACGTATTGATTTTGAATAAGCGGAACCACCACCCAATAGCATGTTGCTGCCATAACCCCATATTTCCTTTAGAGAATCTCCTAATTGTTCCAGAGCAACTAGAAAGAGATTCTTTAACCAGAAAGAATTCAGTTCAAATGTAGGATACCTATCCAGAAGTTTTCGCAACTCAATCATGTATGATGGAATCATCAAAGATTTTATCTTTTCGAACTCTATCTATAACTCACTAGAGGCTCAGGAAACAAAGAGAAAGTGTGTACGAATGAGATACATTGCAACAAGAAGAAGGAAAGGGATTGAATAGAGGAACTCCCGAGCATTTGGTGATCTCAGACGTGAACATATCAACGAAACAGGTGACTCATTACTTCAATGAATCATTTCTTCGGACCGAAGAAGATTATGGAAACAATTACTCGAAATCTCACTTATCAGATTCTATTGTGGAAGACACCATTTTCTGAGGAATTTCCCATGATATTCTGATCCATGCATAATATCATGAAAAATAGATACAAATTTGTGACTGTTACTTAGGGGCTTGGTGAAATAGACATATCTGTGAAGATGCAGACTACTTGCACCTGGACAGAAAGACCCTATGAAGCTTTACTGTTCCCTGGGATTGGCTTTGGGCCTTTCCTACGTAGCTTCTATAAAAGTAATTAGATAAAATAGTCTCGACCTTATCAACAGATACTGAGAGAACAAAATCTAGATAAATACCAATACCTATTATGGGTAGAAAGATAAAGATTGAAACAAATAGTTCTCGTGGTCTAGAATAAAAAAAAATAAGAATTTGGAGCAAAAGAATAGCTAGGATTTCCAGAAAAAGATGCCATTCATTTGATAAGAAATAAAAAGGAATATCGAAAATTTGAGTGGCTGAAGCTGAAGCTGAAGCGGCTACTTTTGAAGTAATATAAAGAAAAGCAACGACTGAAGTGGGAGAGTCATTGTGAATCCCAATACACATTTTAATAGCTTGCTTGTATGATTTTGTTTTGTTACCCTAGACCCACATTTTTATTTCCATTATCCCTCTGAGTCTAAACCCACGTTTCACGGAGGTTAAATGCCTTTCACAAAAAAGATCAATACACCAAGCACTACACTTAGATTTACTGGATTTGTTGCTAAAATATCGGTATAAAATCCGAAACTCCCAATTGATGGCTAGTAATCCAAGGAAAGGAAAGAATTGGTTCCATTTTTTATATGATCTCAGAGTAAATATTTAGATTCTTTATTGTGTGCATATCTGGCCTTTTTATAGGATAGTGATTAAAGGGTCACTCTAATCATGAGTGACAGCCAAAGACATATAGAGTCATTACCCATCACCCATCACTATAGGGATTTGCAACCACTTTGGGATGATACTGTTCCTAACCAAATTTCCCATGTGCCATCGCCACATGTCGAGCACCTTTTTATGGGCTATTTTTATGTATAATGGACTAAAGGAGCCTTAAAAAAATGTTAATTTTCAGATATTGGTTAATCTCATTAGAGTCGCTTTCAAGCTTTAAAAAATTATCCATTCTTGATTTAAAACATCACACAAAATCATCTTGATATACCACAATAGATTTTCAAGACTTACACTCTGAAGAATCTCATTCAGAATGGTTAGCCAAATTATCAATAATTGGCCTGCTTAAACTTCAGAAATTCATAAGTTGGCCATTTCATTTCCAAATGAGATGATTCAAGTTCTAATATTCTTCATTTTTAATGTTCTACGAAGTGAACGTAAAAAATTTAGAATAGATGCTATTGAAAAATTCCATATGGAAGGGTGACAGAAATGGACTATGAAATATCAACCTTAGTCCAAACCAGCTTAATCCAGCTTAGTCTAACTTAGCCCGGCCCAGCTCAGACCAATCAAGACCAAGTTATGACAGTCCATATGCATGTATTTCTTTTATATATGTATAATGTATAATATATTATTGTATATAATACATATATATATATATATATATATATATATATATATATATATATCTTATGGATATATTATATGTATTAATACATTTATATATATATATATATATATATATATATATATATATATATATATATATATATATATATATATTTGTATACATATATATTAGGAAAGAGAGAGGAAAGTGAGGCCGTGGAAAGAGAGAGGAAAAAGAGAGAAATAAAATAAAAAAGAAAAGAAAAACAAAAGAAAGGATTCCCCTTCACGTTTTCTAGAAAGAAAACGTGAAAGAAAGAGGGAGAAAAAAAAGGAAGGAAAGAGGAAGGAAAGAAAAAAAAAGAAAAAAAGAAAAAAAAAAGGAAACGTTTTCTAAGAAAGAAAACATGAAAAGAGAGGGAGAAAGAAAAAAGGAAGGAAAAGAAAGAAGACGAAAAGGAAAGAAGAAAGAAAGAAAAGAGAGAAGGAATTTTCTAGAAGAAGGAAAGAGAGAAAGGAAAGAAAGAAGGGATTTTCTAGAAGAATAAGGAGAAAAAGGAAAGAAAGGAAGAAGAAAAAACATGGGAAGGAAGAAAAGAAAGGAAAAAAGAAAAAAATGGAAAGAAAGGATTTTTCCGGAAGAAAAAAGAAGAAAATGAAGGAAGAGAGAAGAAGGAAAGAGGAAGAGAGGATTTTCTAGAAGTGGGAGAGAGAAAATGTGTGGAATAGAGAGGGAGAAGAGAAAAGGGAAGGAAGAGAAGAAAGGAAAGAAGAAAAAAGGAAAAAAAGATTTTTTAGAAAAAGAAGAAAGGAAAGAAGGATCTTCTAGAAGATGAGAGAAAAAGTATAAATAGGCAAGATAAGAGAGAGGAGGGGCTCTTTTTCCAGACCATAGGGAGAGGAGAACGTGAGTGAGGGAGAGGAGAATGTGAGTGAGAGAGAGAAAATGTGAGAGAGGGAGAAAGAAAGAGAGAAGAAAAGAGAAAAGAAAGAAAAGAGAAGAAGAAAAGAGAGAAAGAGAAGAGAGAGAGAGAAGCAGAAGAGAGGAGAAGGAGGATTCGCATTCAAAGGGGATTGATACAACCTCCAATCACCCTTCATCGATGGTTTCACTCAATTTGAGCACAAGGTTAGTACTCTAAACAAATTTAGAGGTCGTTAGAATGCTTGAACGCCAATTTTGCTTGAAAAAGGCTAATTTCCATGAAATTTCAATCATGAATGCTCTATTACATGCTTGTTAATGTTAGGATGCTTATGTCTAAAATTTTTTATGAATGATAATTTGTCTAACTATTCAATGATGAATTTTTGAATGATATACGACGATATTTGATGTTTTTTACAAATTTCATAAAGTGGTTTTCTGATCTGAAAATTCTAGATTTAGGATTCAAACTTAGGATGTACATCACATGTATTTTTTCTAAGATTTTGAAGCCCAAATTTATATGGGAGTCTCTCTGATATGTTAGAAGACTACCCTAAAAATTTCGTTCCATTTGGAATTGGAAAAATATATCAAAATATTTATCTTTTACATTGCTGTTTTTCTCAGAGGTAATGCAATCCTCCATCAGAAAGTCTCTAGACAATGGTTTTATGGCCATAATAAAAAAATCCACTTAATATAAACTTTTTAGACATGAAAGTTTTCTAAAACATGGCACTAGTTTCATATTTTTTTCAATTTTTTGTTGAATTGATATCAATTTTTAAGTGCATAGTGCTCTGATTTTGAATCTGTCATGATGTACTGATTTGCATGATTGAAAAAAGTCATTTTTCACAACGAAAATATACTGTTTTAACTTATTTTTCTTAATGAAATTTTAGATCAGACAGGTTATGATGTAATGATTTGCATGATTGAAAAGAGTCATTTTTCACAACGAAAATATATTGTTTTAACTTATTTTTAGAATTCATATGTCTGTATTTAATTTTCATTAAGAATAGAATTTTATTTGGAATTTATGGTGCAACTGGTCAAAAATCTAGAATAGGTTTGACCAATGCACATGTTCGGTCTTAGGGCATATCTTTGACCTATTTTTGCTTTCTGTTGGGATTCAAATCCTTCATATTAAATATAATATATTAAGTCATCTTTCTATGAAATAAATTTGAGCTTGATTTGAGTTTCGAAAGACCTACTGATGGTCATTCTTGTGTAATGTGACAAAATCTGAATACAGTTCATAGTTTTGTCCATTATCTGAAACCATGTGTCACAATTTTGACAGTTTTGAGTCATTAATCTTCTCAAATTTCTTTATAAAAGTTATAATTTTTTCAAAGAACATTGAACATATGTTTTTTTGATAATTTTGTACTTTAAAAAAAAAGGGTTTCATTGATGTCTCATTCATTATAACATCAATGATTGTTTAAGTGAATTTTGTCATATTTGGATAAAGGGCTATATTTGGAGCATTCATATGCTTTGTTTGGATTGTGCATACCATGTTTGTCACATTCCATGTGTTGCTATTTTTGTTAGAATAGATAAATTTTTACCATATTTTAGTAAAATCTTAATAATTACTATTTTTAAGTCTTACTATGCTTAGAAAATAGCATATAAGATCTTTCCTTTTTTTGAAAAATTCATGTCATATATGCATTCTATGATTGGTACTTACCATATTGATATAGAGATGCATATTAGATCTTGCATATTAGATCTTGACATATTAGATCTTGTCATATTAGATCTTGCCATGCTTAGATCTTGCCATGCTTAGATCTTACCATATTAGGTTCTTGTCTTATTTGCAATACATGCCATATTAGGGAGATTTTCATAATCTTACTATATGATATGATAGTTACCATAAATATCATACATGTCATGCTTAGAATATTCCTTTTTTGGCAATAATATAATTTATGCTACATTCTAGTTGAACTGCCATATTTGTACACCTAGCAAACATATTAGGTGTGGGGACGTGGATTTAGGCACCCATGTTCTTGGGAAGGGCATAATGGGAATAATAAAAATATTAATAAAGAAAGAGAATGCTTTGCCCAACCTTCCAAAATTAGAATTTAGGATGAAGGGTAACTCAGGACGATTTTCACCTCTCAGTAAACCCTAAACCTAGAATAGGTTCTCAATCCTAAACCTAGAATAGGTTCTAAACCCTCAACCTAGAATAGGTTCTCACATTCTAACCTAAAACAGGTTATCATTTTTTGAACTACGTAGATTTTGATTCCTAGGGCAAACCCTAGGATAGGTAGGCCATTTGGGATAAATCCAAATTCAGATCCAAACCTTAGTCCACTTGGACTATCCATAGATCCACTAGGATATTTATCCACATTTCAACCCAAATAGGGTTATCCACATTCCAACTCATAATGGGTTATCTATATTTCGACCCAAATATGGTTATTCTTAGATCCACTAGGACTATCTATCAGTTCGCATGGACTATCTTGATCCTAACCCATAGGGTTTCTCATCCATTCAAGCATAAACTTCAACTTGAACAAAGAACATAATCATGCACAAGGATAAATCACAGCCATAAACTTTAATCACACCTGAACTACGATGGTGAACCTGATTTTTGGAATAATTCTGTAATACGTAGGCAATCTGATGGATACAGATTTGGTTCAATGATATCAAACCACTTGGTTTGGTTCGGTTTAACAGATAGAGTCTAGCATAGGAAAGGTATAGGTGACCGATTTCGATCGGGCGGTTTGGGTGCCTAACCCCTTCCCATAACCGTAACTTGACGCTTACCCAATCTCTGATGGATCAGAAATCCAATCTAAGGGTCATGAGTCAATCGAAGTCTTACCTTAGGTGAGATTTCATATTTCTAAGGTCCTAGACCTTAATCTAGGTGGCGACTTCCAAGATTTCCATCTTTGTCCTCACAGTGGCAACTTCACTGGGGATATAAACGTCAAACTCCTAAATGAAAACTTTCCTTGTGTGAATTGGATGCTAGATCTTAGGATACTATATTTATGCTTGTATAATATTACTTTGGAGGGAATGGGTTCAGTCACACATTCGTGCGAGTAGCCGAACCGGGTCCCATGCAGATGGGGCAACGCGCTAGGCGAAACACACAACCTTGGCCTGTACTTTGTGAGACCACGATCGGCGAGCAGCCTCTAACGAGCGTTTCTTGGGTCCACCTGAGAATGCGTTATGCTACTCCACGTCGCTTGGATCCTTGCAACATAGTATTTAAAGGGATTGGGGGCCCATTATTCATCGTGCATTCGGTGATAGGTTACCCCGTCCTTGTCAAGGTGGCCTTTTCTGTCCTAACCCAGATTGTAGCCCAATGTTTATTATTTTGGGTTCATCCCTGAACCGATCCAGTAAAATCTGCTTAACCATGACATCCATGCTCGAGACATCGAAGTTCTACCCGTTTTTGTCCTTGATTTGTTAGCATGCTAGAATCTACACGATGAGCATCTTGAACTCTCACCCATTGGGAGTATGAGGTATGTATACACCTGTTCTACTTCATAGTAGACGGTCACTATACACCCTCCATTAAGTAAGCTCGATGTGTAGAATCTCTCATTGTTAACATGTTGATTTCAAAAAATGAGCAGAAAATTCCTGTCAAGAATTAGATACCATGGTTAAGAAGAAATTTACTAGTTTGTTCATCTATGAACCACTTTTGCTAACCATCCCTAATAAGGAGGATGGATTAATATATCCATTTTAATTTCATCGAATTCGATAATCCAATTGGCCAGACTTGCGTACCACTGATTATCCATTTTTGGAATCACGAGGTCTCAAGACTGAATACATGGCTTAATCAAATTCAATTAATTGACTTGGATAATGTTTACCCGATCACCCTTATGAAGGAGCTAACTCTTGTTTGGTTGAGTCATCCTTGATTGTATATGTAACTTCTTTCCACTCCTGTTATCTTAGAGTCCTAATATTTATCACTTTTGGGTTCTTTTCTGGTACAAGCCAAGGAGTCAGCCCAAACCACAACCATTTCTACCTCTTGGATAAGGGATCCCATTACTAGGAGGTTATCTAGGGTGTACACACCAGAGCCAGTTAGTTCCATCTCAACCACATCAACTGAATCAATGGCTGAAGGATCAAACCAAGCCCCGAACACTATGGATGCCAGAATGGAAAAGATGGAGGATACCATGGGAATGATAGCTTCCGCAGTAAGGGATATCCAATTACAATTGCAGGCTCAAGGATCGACCTCTGAAAAGGTAAATATGGCACCGCCACAAGGACCGGGTACCCCTAATCCAGCTGTGTCAAAAATTTTCATAAATCCGACATTTGAAGATATGGAAGGTGCCATACCCTAGAAATAGTCCATCGTTCAGGCTACCCCGGTGACTAAGAAATCGAAGGAAGAAGTTGGTCCATACAGTGATAGACTGAGTCAAGTGGAAGAAATACTAAAGGGCATGAAAGGAGTAGAAAGTTAAATCATTGATGCCGAAGGATTATGCTTCTTTCCAGAAACTTAGCTGCCTCCCAAATTTAAATGGACAACCGAGAAATTTGATGGGACAGGAGATCCCAGGGCCCATTTAGGATCATTCATGGGCCTATTGAAGCAAGGCGAAGGATTTACTGATGAGCAGTTAGGACAAGCATTCCAATTCTCACTTACGGATGGGGCTCATCGATGGTTAATGAATCTGAACCCATCATAGATACATTTGTGGTCAGATATCACCCAAGCATTTATCAGTTTCTATTCCTACAACACAGAGATAGAGACCCACCGTAGGCAATTGGAAACCATGGTCCAAGTACAAGGAGAGAAATTTAGGGCCTATTTAACCTGGTTCAGAAGTGTCGCAGCAAAGCTTGGGGATCGACCCTCTGAAAGAGATCAAGTGGAGATAATGATGAGAGGTTTAAGTGGGTCATATAAAATATATATTTTTGGCCAAGCCATCCTATCATTCGAAGGGCTCATGGTTACGGGACAACAAGTAGAGGACGCCATAACATGGGGAGATATATTACCAGGAAAGTCAGAAAGGTCAGAAGGGGCGTCGAATAGAAGGGCGTACCCATCAAGAAATCCAGAAAATCAATCTGTAAAGCAAATAGCTAATACCAATTCTGAACCATTGATCTTGGGAAGTTCAAGTTACACCCCACCACAGCAAGCAAGACCAAGGAGGCAGTTTACCGATTTGGGGATGACCCGATCCAAGGCTCTGGACAAGTTGATACAAGCCAAGAAGTTGACAGTGCTCGACCCTCGTCCACCTCCAAATCCTCTTCCATCGAATTTTCATATGGACCTTTTCTGTAAGTACCACAATCAGCATGGGCATGACACGGACAACTGCTACACATTAAGGCATGCCATACAGGATCTATTGGATTTCGATAAATTTAAGGTCCAGCCTCGACTAATGTCAGTGGCGAATAATCCCCTCCCTCACCACAGCATCAATTTCATAGAATGGGGAGATGACCCCTCGGACCTTATGCCCTTCATAGAAGGAGTAAGCAATATAGTTGTCACATCTGGTGACGAAGTAAATATGTTGGGTAACCATCAACAAGAAGAAGAAGAATATGATTTCTATTTCTTGGAAGATTCATCACACCTTATAGCACAAGCACAAGAAGAAGAAGAAGAAGAACCATTCATCATCTACCTCTCAAATGAGGAGATAGAAGTAAATCAAGTTGACAATCATTTCCTTGAGATGGAGTTCATATTCCCAGAGCATGAGCAAGAAGTAGCAGAAACCAGAACAGGGAAGAACTACAAACCATCTCACCTGATGGTAAATGATCCGGCCCAAGCTGCAAGAGAGAAAGGTAAAGGACCTGCCAACCAACCAGAACCTCCAAACCTGGTATTGAAATAATTATGAAAGACCCAAGCCAATGTGTCCATTTGGGAGCTTCTGATGGCTTCCAAGGTCCACAGGGATGCAAAACTGAAATCCCTAGCAAGCATTCAAGTCTCAGTTTCAATGGAGGGAGAAGAACTAGCCATGCTAGTAGGGGGCAGATATGTCGTTAATGTAATTGTTTTTGGAGATGCAGATCTTCCTCAAGGAAGTAAGGATCATATACAGGCTTTGCATATTACCATCGGATGCTAAGGCAAGAGCATTTTTCAAGTTTTGGTTGATAATGGGTCAGCCTTAAATGTATTCCCTTTTCGTACCTTCAAGCATCTAGGCTTCAGCGAATCAGAGTTGAAACCTTCGGATATGACCATCAAGGCATACGACAATACCAGAAGGGCTATAATGGGTGTCTTCACAGTACCAATTCAAGTAGGACCGGCTGAGTTTGAAATAGAGTTCTAAGTCATTGATATTTCTACCTCATTCAGCATGCTTCTGGGTAGGCCTTGGATCTATCAGGCCATTGCGGTGGCATCTGCTTTGTACCAGAAGATTAAATTCATCCACAAGGGTACAACTGTGACAATACACGTAGACTCTACAGCTGTGAATACATTGGCCACTGGATAGAATAATGAAGAGTCACAAGGGAATACAATGCAGGATTTCTCTCTCAGAGGGTTCCAGGTTGACAACATCTTAGCCACAACTGATCCAGATCCTACAGGTACGCATCTGCCTTTTTTTATTTCGTCAATTACTTAACATGCTCTACTTTCCAGGTATGGGCCTTGGTTCCCACCAACATGGTGATGTCACTTTCTTATCTCTATTGGTCAATGAGTATAGATTTGGACTGGGGTATACCCCCACCGAAGGGAATCTGAAAGTAATCAAGCAAAAGCAGAGGAGAGCTGACAAAGGATTTTGGAAGTTCAAGAGGATGAAATACAAGTATAGTAGTCAGTATGGTAGTAGCAGAATAAGAGCATCAGATAGAGCTAGTGGGGACTGGCGACCTCAAAGGACGGATGAAGCAGTCTATCAAGCAATATCTGAGGGGTTGTACAATGTGCAGGATATCTAGTTTTCGAAGACCCTCAATGGGTATTTTGTCAAAGAATGAGAGAACAACATCTATTGTGGATTTTTAGAATCTTGGTTCAGTACTCACCTTCAAAAGCAAGTACTCGGGTTCAAAATATTCTATGATTGTACCCTTGATTGGGAAGAGCTCGAGCAAGTCAAGATCCAAGAGCAGAGCAAGGAGCAGAAATCTGAGACAGAAGTGATCAACATCAGCAAACTGTTCAACGAGATCAAGTGATGATGCTCACCGGTGAAGACCAAGATAGGAGTCCCGATGTACAACATTTCACCCTACCCATCAACGGAATAATCCCCAATTGGAGTTATCATGATAATTTTGTTTACCCAAGGGGGTTGCCATGTAATCCACATATAATGACTATGTCTGAACCTAGGGTCCTTAGGACTTTAGATAAGATTGAGTCCTTTTCAAATTTTGAGTTCGTTCCACTTGGAACCATTTCCTCTGTACCTCTGCTTTTGAATATGAATAAAGATGATATTTTGAATTACTCTGCGTCTACTTCTTCCTTTCCTTCTCCTTCTAACTCTAACTTTGAAAATGATGAGAATGATGAACCATTTCCTGAAATATTACAATCCATCCAAGCCTCTGAGGAGAAGAAGGCTCAACCTGTCAGCGAAGACTTCAAAATAATTAACCTCGGTTCAGCAGAGCAACCTCGAGAAATAAAGATCGGTGCTACCTTGACGGAAGAAGAAACCAAACAAATGACGGAATTACTGATAGAGTTTCAAGAAGTGTTTGCCTAGTCCTATGAAGATATGCCTGGCATAGACCCTGAAGTTGTACAGCATAAGATACCTTTGGTCTCAGATGCAAGGCCATGTAAGCAGAAGCTGAGGCGGTTAAGGCCTGAATGGACCCTTAAGGTTAAAGAAGATATCATGAAGCAGTTTGACGCAGGATTCCTGAAGGTCACGAAGTACCCAGAGTGGTTACCAAATGTGGTCATCGTACCTAAAAAGGATGGAAGACTGAGGGTGTGCATTGATTACAGAAACCTGAATAAGGCCAGCCCCAAAGATGACTTTCCATTACCGAAGATAGACATCCTAGTGGATAACACTGCAAATCATGCTCTTTTTCATGGATGGATTCTCAGGGTACAATCAGATAAAGATGGCACCTGAAGACAAGGACAAAAATTCCTTCATAACAGACTGGGGCACCTACTGTTACACTGTGATGCCATTTGGGCTGAAGAATGGTGGAGCAACTTATCAAAGAATGGCTACTACAATCTTGCATGACCTAATCCATAAGGGGGTAGAGGTGTATGTAGATGATATGATCGTAAAATCATTTACCAGGAAGGTCACATCCTGGCATTAAGGAAGTTCTTTGAGAGGATCAAGCAGTACAAACTAAGGCTTAACCCCCAAAAGTGTGCATTCGGGGTAATAGCCGGCAAAATGCTAGGTTTTATGGTCAGCCAAAGAGGAATCAAAATTGATCCGGCCAAGATAAAAGCCATCTCTGAAATGCCATCTCCTCAAACAGAAAAGGAAGTAAGAGGTTTCTTGGGAAGACTTCAGTACATCAATAGGTTTATTGCACATCTCACCGCAACATGCGAACCAATTTTCAAGCTACTCCGGAAAGACCAGCCAAAGGATTGGAACCCTCAATGTCAGATGGCTTTTGACAAAATCAAGACATATCTGTTAAACCCACCAGTCTTAGCCCCACTAGTACCGGGAAGACCACTACTCCTCTACTTGTCAGTACTAGAGGGTTCTATGGGATCAATGATAGCCCAGCATGATACAGATGGAAAGACAGAAAAGGCAGTATACTACTTGAGTAAGAAATTTATAGGATACGAAGCCAATTATACACAGCTGGAGAAGACATGCACAGCCCTAGTCTGGATAACAAAGAGATTGAGACATTATATGTTATCCTATAAGGTCATACTTATTTCTAGAATGGATCCCCTGAAGTATCTATTTGAGAAACTAGTTTTAACAGGAAGGTTGGCTAGGTGGCTATTGTTGTTGTTCGAATTTGACATCACATACACTACTCAGAAGTCTATCAAAGGGAGCGTAATCGCAGAACATCTATCAGCTCTACCGGTTGAAGATAACCTCAGACATTTGGAAGATGTATTCCCAGATGAAGAAGTCTACACAATCAAGAAGAGTGGAAGAATGACACATGGATAAGCCGGCGTCTTGTTCATAGATCCAGAAGGGGCATTTGTGCCATTTTAATTCAGATTAGACTTTGACTGCACAAACAACATTGCAGAATACGAAGCATGTATCATGGGACTGAAAGCAGCTTTGGCCATAGGGGTCAGCAGATTAAAGGTCTATGGTGACTCATCAATTGTTATCTACCAAGTCAAAGGGGATTGGAAAACTAAAGAGGAAAAGCTGGTACCTTATCAACAATGTGCAATAACCTTGGCTCAGAAGTTCAGGCAAATTGAATTTGACTACTCCCCAAGAGATACCAATAAGTATGCCGATGCATTGGCCACCTTGACTTCAATGATTAGAAATGATCCTTTGGGACGTATCAAACCCCTAATCATAGTGAAAAGAGTACGACCAGTCCACTTAGAGGAAATAAATGCATTGACAGTCGATGGCCGGCCATGGTTTGCTCCTATCATAGATTTCATCAAGGAAGGAAAGTATCCAGTGGAAGCTACAACAAGTGAGAGAAAGTCTCTTAGGAGATATGCCTCCCAGTTCATACTATGTGAAGATATCCTGTACAAAAGATCCCATGAAGGAGTGCAGTTAGTCTATGTCGATGAGGAACAGGTGCAAAACGTCATCGAGCAAGTCCATCAAGGAATATGCGGACCTCACATGAATGCTAGAATGCTTGCAAAGAAGATTTTTAGAATGGGATATTACTGGAACACAATGGAAGCAGACTGTGCAGAGTTCATAAGGAAATGTCACAAGTGCCAAATCCATGCTAATTTGATACATGTGCCTCCAACAGAGTTGCATACTCTTAGCTCTCCATGGTCTTTCTCAACTTGGGGCATAGATGTGATCGAAAAGGTTTACCCTAAAGCTTCGAATGGGCATGAATTTATCTTGGTAGCCATCGATTACTTCACAAAATGGGTAGAGGCACAGTCATATGCCAAGCTCACAGCAAACAAAGTGGCTAAATTTCTACAAGAATACATTATATGCCAGCATGGAATGCCTCATTCTATAATCTCAGATCAAGGACAACACTTCAGAGGGAGAGTCCAAGAATTATGTGACAAGTTCCATATCAAAAGGCACCGGTCCTCTCCTTACTGTCCACAGACAAATGGGGCAGTAGAGGCGGCCAATAAAAATGTCAAGGTTATCCTTCAGAAGATGGTAGAATCTAATGTTGATTGGGCAAACAAACTACCTTATGCACTCTGGGCATACAGAACATCCATAAGAACATCTACTGGGGCAACACCGTATTCACTAGTATACGGTATGGAAGCAATCCTCCCAGTAGAAATAGAGGTGCCATTACTGAGAGTCTTGATGGAATGCAAGATTCCAGAAGCTGAATGGTTGCAATCCAGATATGACGAGCTGAACTTCGTTGATGAAAGAAAAATGAAGGCAGTGGATAATGTGAAAAAATACCAACAAAGAATGGCAGCAACCTTTAACAAAAAGGTGCATATTCGTCACCTGACAGTAGGGGACCTAGTATTGAAGGAACAAAGAGCACCTGTCCATGACCCAGGGGCAAGTTTCGTCCTAATTGGAGCGGACCGTTCATAGTAAAAGAAATCTTACCTGGGAAAGCTGTTCGACTGGTCAACATGGAAGGCATCGAGTTACAATACTTGACCAACTTGGATCAAGTGAAGCGATATTATGTGTAGCCTCCACACTCTTCCAAAAAAAAAAAGAGGGTTTAGAAGGCTTGTCTATCACCTGCTGACATCAACAACGGGCATCAATCATTTGAGGAACTTACCAACATGGTTAACTAGATTCTCCAATGGGGCACAACGCCTTTCACCCAGGAATGGTTCATCTTATCATCATAATCAAAGAAAGAATTTCCTATTTGTTGGCTAAACTCTATCATCCGTCCATCTATCTAACGGATTTCCCAAGAGTTACACATCAAAGCCCATCTTTCATATCATTTGATATAAACTCTCATGAGTATATCAAAATCTGAGAAATTATAAATAAAAAAAAGAGGGTGTAGAAGGCTTGTCTCTCACCTGCTGACATCAATAATGGGCATCAATCATTTGAGGAACTTACTGACATGGTTAACTAGATTCTCCAATGGGGCACAACGCCTTTCACCCAGGAATGGTTCATCTTATCATCATAATCAAAGAAAGAACTTCCTGTTTGTTGGCTAAACTCTTTTATCCGTCCATCTATCCAACGGATTTCCCAAGAGTTACATATCAAAGCCCATCTTTCATATCATTTGATATAAATTCTCATGAGTATATCAATCTGAAAAATTATAAATAAAAAAAATCTGGCTGGAACTCTTATCTGTCGTTCATTACATCCGACGGCGTCCCAATATTCCAACAAGCCCATCCATTCTCAATCCAATAAAATGGGATCTTCTCGGTAAGATAAGCCCATTCTACATAAACAACCACAAACTCCTCCAGGTGGCAGACCAACCTAGACAGTTTCTTGTCAGTCTCATTTGGACCTTCACTTTCGCTCATCATATCTATAGATTTAAGTACTTAAAACTCAGACAGAGTCAGTCATATGTATACATTTCATGTGTAATCTTCTAAGGGCATTTCAATATATCTAAACAACAACAATTTAAGATAATTCCAATGATTCATTTTTAACCTCTATTTGTATGTCGGGATTCCTACAGGTCACACCCGAGAGGCTGACAATCCATTGATCCTTCGGACAGAACTACATAGATGGACAGGGCACTGAAAAATTGGAGCTGGCGTATTGAGTTCACAGAAGATAGCTCTTTCTTGCGGAAGCATCAACTGGAGGCACTTCCTCAATTAACAACCATAAAATTATGCTCAGACCTTTTGAAAGCAGCCGCTCAATGCTAGGGTCCGACAGTTCATGTCTTCAGGATGGGAGAAGTCGAGTTATGCCCAACTGTAGAAGAATTCAGAGCTTGCCTCCTGCTCACACCTAAGCGGAAGATCTTCAAGCCATATCCAGGAAAAGATTACAGGCATGAGATACAAGATTTTTTCAGCTGGGATAAGAAAGAAATGTGTCATTTTGTACAAGATCAATGGCTACAGATAAAGCGCATGATCAAGTCATATGCTCATACAAGTCCAACAAGGAAAGAAGCACAGGCTCAGAGAAGACATGTTTACCTATATTGTAGCATAGCCCGACTATTGCTACGAAGTTGCACAGATACAAAATCTCTAGTCATAATAGATCTCATCAAGCATGCGAGACAAGGTTTTGACATCATCCCTACAGTGTTGGCCGAGACATTAAAGGGCCTTGACTTCATGGCAACTCATCAAGATCAGTTTGAGTTGGACAATTTCAGCGGATCACCATATCTTCTTCAAATTTGGTTAACAGAGAGGTTAGGATTAGTTGAGAAATCTGAAGCAACGACCCTCAACCCTTTTCAATTGGAAAAAAGAGCAGATCCTATGGCTTATCAGATGGACACAGACTGGTTTAGCCGCCTTAAAGAAATAACCACAGCAGACATCAGATGGAAATGCACTTGGTGGAAGCAGGAGTGGGTTGTCACAAATACAGAGAATAGTTTACACGTCCGGTTCATGGGGTTGACTCATACCTCATTCTATTCCCCAACAAGGTTACCTCAGCAATTCAATATCCCAGCAAGCACCAACAGAGAAGTGATTGATTGTGAACTTCCCAGCAAGTTGACCGTAGATCTAGTTGATATCGTTGCTCGTGAATGGAACAATCGAAATGTTCAAACACTCCCTAGAGTTGCACCAATCAAGAAACCAATAGAATTTTAGGTTTTTTTTAATTCCAGTGTGTTTCAAGAACTATGTCTCTTAGATTCAACAAAGAAATGCTAGATTCAACATAATCATTCATATGCTCTATGAAATTCTCAATGTCCTGACAAATGCAGGTACTCAAACTAAAATCTCAATCAAAGAAAAGACAGCAAGTCCTCTATCCAAACAAATTGAAGCTGAGCTCAAGCTTGTGCAATCAGTCTTGTATTTACAGCCTAGCTTCATACAAAAAGAGGTTTATCAGTCTACAAATGGATCAAGTTGGGTTCAAGCCCGCGAGTACCTTGCATCATGAGTTCCACTAAGCAAGAAGAGGTTCCCAACCTAGAAATGAGCCTTGTATTCATAGCCTAGCTTCATACAAGAAGAGGTTAATCAGTCTACAAATGGATCAAGCCGGGTTCAAGCCCGTGAGTACCTTGCATCATGAGTTCCACTCAGCAAGAAGAGGTTTCCAGCCTACAAATGAGCCTTGTATTCACAGCCTAGCTTCATACAAGAAGCGGTTCATCAGCCTACAAATGGATCAAGCGGAGTTCAAGCCTGCACATACCTTGCATCATGAGTTCTACCTCAGCAAGAAGAGGTTCCCAGCCTACAAATGAGCCTTGTATTCACAGCCTAGCTTCATACAAGAAGAGGTTTATCAGCCTACAAATGGATCAAGTCGGGTTCAAGCCCGCGAGTACCTTGCATCATGAGTTCCACCTCAGCAAGAAGAGGTTCCCAGCCTACAAATGAGTCTTGTATTCACAGCCTAGCTTCATACAAGAAGAACAATCATCAATTTTCTAAGAAGAACAAATCTTCTTGCCAATCGAACTACGTTCTAGGCTTGATTTCTAGGACACCCTTAGAATATGTAGACAGTTTAGGACGAATCACCCTAAGTGCAGCCCAATAAGCAATTTCACTCATATCCCAAAAATGTGGTTCTTTTATCTTCAGCCTTCAATTGGTAACAATCTCGGCTAAAGAGGGGCATCTGTAAGCACCCCATTTTTGCCACCCTCTACATAAGTGAACCAATATGGTAGGTTTCCGGCCTTTAATCCAAAAATTTATGATTCTCTACTGAACCCCACAGCAGGGTCATGGGCTATTATCTAATTGGATGAATAGGTTGTGAAATTATCTTCGAAATGAGACCAGAATCATCAAATTCTAACTTCAAACAAGGAAGATATCACAGTTTGAAAGTGCAAGGGCATTTACGTAATTATCGTATGATGTATGTATTATCATTCAAACTTCAAGACATCATATCTTGGTCATCTGATATTGGAATCAGATGATTCAAAGGCCAATATTCTTTATTTTCAGTCCTCTTCAAAGTGGACTTGAAAAATCTCGGGTAGAAGTTACCAGTGGGCCCCATGCAAGCTTTCATGTAAAATTATCGTTAGAACTTCAAAGCTTCATATCTTCGTCGTTTCGACATCGGATTCAGATGATTCCAAGGCCATTATTCTTTATTTGTAATGTTCTATAAAGTGGACGAAAAATCTCGGGTAGAAGTCCCCGTAGGGTCCCATGCAAAATTACACATGAAAATGGTCATTTAATCTTCGAAAATTCATATTTTGGTTACCCCATATCCAAATTAAGTAATTTCAGCTTCATTATGTTCCATTTTTAGTATTCTACAAAGTGGACGTAAAAAAATCTCGGGTAGAAGTCTCCGAAGAATCCCATGCAGAATGGTCAGCCAAATTATCAAAAATTAGCCTGCTTAAATTTTAGAAATTCATAAGTTGGCCATTTCATTTCCAAATGAGATTATTTAAGTTCCAATATTCCTCATTTTTAATGTTCGACAAAGTGAACATAGAAAATTTGGAATAGATGCTATCAAAAAATTCCATATGGAAGGGTGACAGAAATAGACTATGAAATGTCAACCTTAATCCAAACCAGCTTAATCCAGGTTAGTCTAACTTAGCCCGGTCCAGCTCAGACCAATCCAGACTAAGTTATGTCAGTCCATAAATGCATGCATTTCTTTTATATATATAATGTATAATATATATATATATATATATATATATATATATATATATATATATATATATATATATATATATATATATATATATATATATATATATATATACATACATATATATTATGAAAGAGAGAGGAAAGTGAGGCCGTGGAAAAAGAGAGGAAAGAGAGGCCATAGGAAAGAGAATGGGAGAAAGAAAAAAGGAAACAGAGAGAAACAAAAGAAAAAAGAAAAGAAAAAAAAAGAAAAGATTTCCCTTCACGTTTTCTAGAAAAAAAACGTGAAAGAGAGAGGGAGAAAAAAAAAGGAAGGAAAGAGGAAGGAAAGAAAAAAAGAAAAAAAGAAGAAAAAGAAAAAAAAGATATGTTTTCTAAGAAAGTAAACGTAAAAAGAGAGGGAGAAAGAAAAAAAAAGGAAGGAAAAGAAGGAAGAAGAAAAGGAAAGAAGAAAAAAAAGAAAGAGAGAAGGAATTTTCTAAAAGAAGGAAAGAGAGAAAGGAAAGAGAGAAGGGATTTTCTAGAAGAAGAAGGAGAAAAAGGAAAGAAAGGAAGAAGAAAAAACATGGGAAGGAAGAAAATAAAGGAAAAAGGAAAAAAAATAGAAATAAAGGATTTTCTAGAAGAAAAAAAGAAGAAAATGAAGGAAGAGAGAAGAAGAAAAGAGGAAGAGAGGATTTTCTAGAAAAGGGAGAGAGAGAAAATGTGTGGAATAGAGAGGGAGAAGAGAAAAGGGAAGGAAGAGAAGAATGGAAAGAAGAAAAAAATAAGAAAAAAAGATTTTTTAGAATAAGAAGAAAGGAAAGAAGGATCTTCTAGAAGATGAGAGAAAAAGTATAAATAGGCAAGAGAAGAGAGAGGATGGGCTCTTTTTCCAGATCATAGGGAGAGGAGAACGTGAGTAAGGGAGAGGAGAACGTAAGTGAGAGAGAGAAAAATTGAGAGAGGGAGAATGAAAGAGAGAAGAAAAGAGAAAAGAAAGAAAAGAGAAGAAGAAAAGAGAGAAAGAGAAGAAAGAGAGAAGCAGAAGAGAGGAGAAGGAATATTCGCATTCAAAGGAGGTTGATACAACCTCCAATCACCCTTCATCGATGGTTTCGCTCGATTTGAGGACAAGGTTAGTACTCTAAATAAATTTAGAGGTCGTTAGAATGCTCGAATGCCAATTTTGCTTGAAAAAGGCTAATTTCCATGAAATCTCAATCATGAATGCTCTATTACATTCTTGTTAATATTAGGATGCATATGTCTAACATTTTTCATGAATGATAATTTGTCTAAGCTATTTAATGATTAATTTTTAAATGATATACAATGACGTTTGATGTTTTTTGCAAATTTCATAAAGTGGTTTTCTGATCTGAAAATTCCAGATTTAGGATTCAAACTTAGGACGTACATCACATGTAACATTTCTAATATTTTGAAGCCCAAATGTTTATGGGAGTCTCTCTGATATGTTAGAAGACTACCCTAAAAATTTCATTCCATTTGGAATTGGAAAAATATATCAAAAAATTTATCCTTGACATTGCGGTTTTTCTCGAATGTAATGCAATCCTCCATCAGAAAGTCTCTAGACAAAGGTCTTATGGCCATAATCAGAAAATCCACTTAATATGAACTTTTTAGACATGAAAGTCTTCTAACAAATGGCACTAGTTTCATATTTTTTCAATTTTTGTTTTGAATTGATATCAATTTTTAAGTGCATAGTGCTCTGATTTTGAATCTGTCATGATGTACTAATTTGCATGATTGAAAATAGTCATTTTTCACAAAGAAAATATACTGTTTTAACTTGTTTTTCTTAATGAAATTTTAGATCAGACAGTTATCTACATATACATATGTCTGTATTTAATTTTCATTAAAAATAAAATTTTATTTGGAATTTATGGTGCAACTAGTCAAAAATCTGGAACAGATTTGACCAGTGCACATGTTTGGTCTTAGGGCATATCTTTGACCTGTTTTTGCTTTCTTTTGGGATTCAAATCCTGCATATGAAATATAATATATTAAGTCATCTTTCTATGAAAAAATTTGAGATTGATTTGAGTTTCGGAAGACCTACTTATGGTCATTCTTGTGTAATGTGACAAAACCTGAATACAGTTCATAGTTTTGTCCATTATCTGAAACCTTGTGTCACAATTTTGATAGTTTTGAGTCATTAATCTTCCCAAATTTCTTCATAAAAGTTAAAAAAATTTCAAAGAACATTGAAAAATGTTTGATGGGAAGAAGAATGGGAGAAGAACTGCAAACAATGTGTACTTACTTGCTTGAGTGAGTGGCTACCTTTTTCACTGCACAACCACTTCTCCAATGGTTGTAAGAGCTTTGAAGGAGGGAGGGGAAAGAGAAAAAAGTTCCAAACGTCTTCTAAGAGATGCTCCCACGATTGGGCTGCGCATTCATTTCTTTTATAACCCATGTAATCTAGAAGAAGTGGTACTGGAGGATGATTATCCTCTTGGATTATCCGGTTGGAACTAATTTATATCATTTTGATCAGAAAATGGTTTCCAATCACTTGATTAAGCCTAGGGATCTGGACTATATTTGCCTACGATAGTTTTACCTTACCATTTATATATAAGTATGAGGAATGCACACTCACTTAGAGATAATAAGTATTATTCAGCTCCAGCTTAGGTTTCTGTCTCGTCACAGTAAGAAGACCTATAAAGGCAATAATTCAATCAGTGAGAGGAATATTGGGGTTCGGGTCTTACAAAGACTATGTCAGAAAAACAAAAACCAAAAGGGTAAATTACACTCACCTCCCTGTACTTTTCCCAAATGACACAAACCTCCCCTTATAATTTAAAAATTACACTCAGCTCCAATCAACTAATAGTGTTAACGTGAGAAAATAAAATGTCTCATTTACCCTTTTCATATAAGAATGAAGAGAGGACACTCCTGTGCAACCCCATTGGTGAACCAACCCTGCGATTGCAAACGCTATCGGCATCAACTCCCTGCTAGTCCGGTGAAGACACTCTTGAAATTCCAACATCTTTGCAACGACAACAACACACGAAATTTCAGTGACTTTTTTTTACCGAGTAATCATCTCCATTTTAGCATACAAGAAATGCCACATCTTTGCTTTCCAGTGAGAGAAATTGCATCATCTATAGATTTAATTTATATATTTTCTATATTTCTATATTTAGTATTAATATAATATATAAAATAAAAAATACATAATATACAAATTAAATATAAATAGATGTATTTAGAATATTTAGAATATATAATTCTAATTATTAATATAATTAATATAAATTCAAAATGAAAGATCATGATTATAGTCCCATGATTATATTATCAAATATATTATTATTATATTAATTACATTAATATTAAGAAAACTTTTATATTAATTCTATATAACAATAATAATAGTTATTAATTAAAATATTAAATCCCTTCATAATCAATTTCCAATTTTAATTCCTTTCCCAATATTTTAATAAACCTTTCCCAGTAAATATTTCAGCTTGATGGATGGAAATTGGTGAATTATATATTCCTCATCACAAAGGCAGAGGGAATACACCTATTTGCAATCCAATGACAATTCCTTTTTTCAGTTTGCTAACTATAAAAATCTTGTTTAGTGCTATTGTCTGTAACAAAAACTATATTCTGCTTGCCATTCCATTTCACTAAACTAGATTCGATGGCATTTTTGCATTCTCGTTTCTTAGCAAGCAAACGCTGGTGGTCACTATCTTCCAATGTTTAGAGGCCATGCATGTCACACCCCAATTTCGACTGAACTAGAAGTGTGAGTGAACCATCTCCAAACCATAGCTCACACCAGGATCTCAATAGACCATGTCAACAAACCATTCAAAGCAAACTAATCATAATCAGAGAATAATAAATAGCAGCGGATTTAAATAAATAAGTGAACTGAGTTTTTAATTGTAATTAAATAATTATCGAATTATGTCATCATCCAGAATGTAAATAAATAAATCCAATACATTGTTTATAACCAACCAAAAGGATAAATAAAACCCTAAAGGAACACACAGTAAGAGCACTCACATGAGGCATCACACTTATCCTCTACTATTTGTGAATCTATAGCAGCCACTGTCCCATAAGTTGGAGCAGCCTTGAAGTCCTCAATAGTATAACCTGCATCAATATCTGAAAAAAGAGCATATATATACGGGGTGAGCTCATAATTTAGCTCAGTAAAGCACAAGACCAATGCAACATATAAAATGCATGGGATAACATTATCATTGGGTCAAGTATAACTTGTAAAGTGCTATGGCAAGGTTTGGCGGCCATCGCATCTCCATGCATGAGAGTGTGAGCACACCCAACAGTCAAGCTCCGATTGTCACACCCCAATTCTGGACTAACCAGTGGTGTGATGAACCATCATGAGAATCAACAGTTTAAACCAATATCTCGTATAGGCTGTGCCAACCATGTTAAACCAAAACACATTCCATAATAATAATAAGAGATGATAATTAAATAGAGAAAGTCTTATTAACAATGAACTAAATGACTACAATGACAAATAAATAACAAACCAATTATCTCCAAGTAACTAAAACATAATTATAACAAATTATTACAAATATCAAAATACGAAAGTTAACCACTAAGAGTAGACATAGTTGAAATACTCGTTTGAAGAGTCATATTCGTCTTCTACATCTTCCACATGCATAGCCACCACATGTCTATATGTTGGCGCATCAATATAATCTTCGACAGAAATACCTGCAACATCAAAAACTAAAAAGAATTGTGTGCACGAGAATCAGCTCTCTAACTTGAGTTTAGTGAGTAAACAAAACAATGTGCAAACATATGCATGCATTCAATTCATATTTTTGGTCTGGTTTTAAGTTTTCAATGTGCTATAGAAAGGATTGACGGCCACCGCTGTCACACCCCAATTCTAGACTAACCAGAATGGTGTGATGAACCATCAATAAACCAATTGTTCAACCATGATCTCGTATAGGCTATGCCAACCATGTTAAATCAAAACACTTTTCACATTAATTAGAGATAATAAAGTAAATAGCAGAAGTCTTATTAATAATGAACTGAGGTCTAATCATGATAAATAATTAATATTCTAGTTATCTCCAAATAACCAAAACATAATTTAATACATATTACAAATATCTAAATACGAAAGTTAAACACTAAGTGCATCCATAGTTGAAACGCTCGCTTAACGAATCATAATAGTCCTCCACAACTTGCTCATCCATAGCCGCCACCTATTCATATATTGGCATGTCGACATAAACTTCAACCGTAATACCTGCAACATCAGAAACTAAAAAAAAAATTTACGCACGAGGGTCAGTTCTCCAACTTGAGCTCAGTGAGAAAATAAAACAATGCAACAAACATATGCATACATTCAATTCATATATTTGGTCAAGTATTTAAGTTTGTAATGTGCTATAGAAAGGATTTGAGGCCCCCGCACCTCTATACATGAGTGTGTGAATCCGCCTAATGGATCAAACACCATTGTCGTCCCACATGCACCTACCATGGAATAGAGATAGAGCTAAAGTGTCCGGATCAAACACCCCATAACACTTCCCTTGATGCGCTACCCATACCAACACGTAAGCCCCTGCTGGCGAGGGCTTACAAACTGGGCTCGCAACTAACCAATCCTAAATGTCATCCAGTGTATCCAAGGCCCCACCCCAGCATCCCTCAATACGCCATAGAGATAGAGCTAAGGCACCCCGACAGAGTCAGAGACTACACGGTCTAAGACCACCTCCCTTGATGCCCTACGACGTAATAGTTATGCTAAGGTAATGGCGATACGACGATGTCAGTAGACAAGACTTGAGTAGAGATAGAACTAGAGTCTGGTGACCAGGATGAACCACAATTACATGTCCTCCCCCTGATGCTCTACTCGCATCAAGCACACTAACCACACACATACAATCACATGTCTATCCCTAGCATCATAATCATCATATTGTAAATAGACAAATAAATATGCATGAGTAAAATGTAACAATAATATTGGATGACATGTGAGATGCACATTACAAACAAGCAATCATAGAATCATTCATGGTATTGGACACAATGAAATAAAATAGCTTGTTAATATCCAATTAGTTTAGGTCATGTTTCCTCACCTTTGATTGATGTTTGTTCCTCTCCCAAGCTTCGTAGTCACTTTGAATCTATTAGGAACTTAAACAATTAATGTATTTAAGTTAGGGTTCAAGTTAATCAAATTACAGTAATCAAAAACCTTGTTTAGTCTCAAAATATGCTTGCTGTCATCGTGTGGTCAGATGTGTGGTCCAACCTATGGTCGCAATATATAAGACCACACACTGTGTGGTCGGACCCTATGGTAGCATTTTGTGCGACCACACCATGCGACCACACCTTTCCTGGGAACTTCCCGAATAGCCGTGGTCGACCCTCTGGTCACCCTGTGGTCGACCACAGGCTGCAACCACATGATGTTTGGTCAATTTTCATCTTTAATCCGAATTCTTCTTGAGTCGATTCCTTGGCTCATCACTTGGGATCATCCTATGGTTATCATATGGCCATTATTTATAGTTTTTCATTAACCATTATCCCTAATCCATCCCTCATGGTTATCATTTTGATTTACTCAAAGGATCACATTGATCATATTGGTTTGACATCCCCAATCCACAATACAACCTTATTCAATAGAATCTACATCTACAGAGATAAATTTCATACCTCACTTGTTGTAGGGAGCTAGAACCTTCTCTTGTAAAACCTTTCTCTCAGCCTTCTTCTCCGAATCTCCTTCTTCTCCTTCTCTTCCTCTCTCTCTCTTTTCTTCTTAGGTTTAGGGTTTTAATTTGGGTTCGAAAAGAGTATGAGAGACTAAGGAACATCCGTTATATAGAGGGAAACCTCCATATAGAGTCTCAATTCAATTAAGAAAGAGCCCCCCCTCAAATTAAGAAAGTTTCCTAAACACGGAGTTAGTTCAGCATCGTGTGGTCGCATGTGGGGTCACAGAATTCGTCGACCACACGTCCAAAATATGCGACCACACGTCGTGTGGTTTCATGTGTGGCCTACCACAACCCTCAAAACTGCTACCACACAACCAATTTTTTTAGATTTTTAGTTTTTGACTGGTTGCTTCCACACGATCTTAAATAGTCAATCGCACCAACTAAATTTGACTCGTTGCTTACCTTATCTTGTGGTTTCTTCGTACAATTAGTTCACTTGAGCCAATTATGATGGAAAGACCTATCACGATACGAAAATGTAAGGTTAGACCAGGTTCGTGGCTTGCAGGTCTTACGACTCCACCACCCTTAAAAGAAATTTCATCCTTAAAATTTGAACGTACGGATCTTACAACTCCCCCATCCTTAAAAGAAATTTTGTCCTTGAAATTTGAATTTACTTCGGAGTCAATAGGTGGGAATATTGTTTCCACATTGCATCTTCTTCTTCCCATGCAATCTTCTTCCCATCTTGGTTTCGCCAAGTTACCTTTATATAATAATTGTCCCAGTTTTGGAGATATTGTACCTTTGAACCAGTGAACTAGGCTGGTACCACTTCAATAGTTAAATCTTCTATTTAATCCAATGGATCAGTGGTCAATACCTTTGATATGGATCTCCAACGTACTTCTTCAATAGAGACATGCGAAATACGTCATGCACACTAGACATGGACAACGGTAATGCTAGTTGATATGAAACTTTTCTACGTCTCTCTAAAATTTTTATGAGGTCCAAAACATATATAGGATACAACTTTCCCTTCTTGTTGAATCGTTTTAAACCATGCATAAGTGATATCTCCAAAAATACTTTGTCACTTATGGCGAACTCGAGGTCTTAACATCTCGTCTACCACTCGATAGGTTTCTTCAATAGACTCAGGTCTTATAATTCCTTATTCTTCGATTTCATTCCTAAAACAAAGGAATTCGACATTTCTACCATACCATGCTTCATAGGTGACATCTACATAATAGCTTGGTAGAAAATTCAATCCACATACAGCTTAGTTAGCCACTCCAAAGCATACTGAGGTCATATAGCAATGGAATGAGATATCTTCATAAGGCGATCAACAATCACCCAAACTACGTCAATCGATCTAGGAGTCAGTGGCAAATCGGTGACATAGTTCATTGTAATGCAGTTTCACTTCCAAACTGGCTCCGATAGTTGTTGTAGTAAGTCATGTTGGTCTTTGTCTTTCAGCCTTTACTTACTAATAATTCAGTTACTGAAACGTGCATCTAGCCACAACTACTTCCATTTCCTTCCACCAAAATAATCTCTTCATGCTTTGGTATATTTTGTACTTTTAGGATGTACCAAATACGGAATAGAATGGGCTTTTAGCATTATCTTGTATCTATGATCAGCGTTTTTCACTTTAGGTATGCATAATCATCCTCTGTATCTCAAGACCTTTTTCACATCCAAAGTAAGTCAGGGTTAGGTTTTTCTTTATTTAATCTCCTTGCATCGTTCTTATATACGGATCTAACAAAATTGATACTTTTACTTCGTCCATCAATTCAGAGATGATCTTTAATGCCACAAGTACAGCCGATGAACTATTGCTCCATAAGTTCTTGCTTAATTGGATCATCACGAGTTTCTATTATATGTTACTCTTCTTCCAATCTGAATTTGTTGGTATGAAACATAAGGCAGCATTTATACTAGGTCCTTCCTCGGACTTCATAATTCTCTTTTTGCTTAAGGCCTCAGCTACTACATTAGCCTTGCTCGAGTGACATTGAATATCGCAGTCTTAATCCTTCAAGTGTTCTAAC
>JAMYWD010000395.1:0-18828 GCA_028583415.1 Protea cynaroides | reverse complement strand
TTAGTAATATCACCATCCTTAATCTTTAACTGATGGTAGCCTGACCGCAGATCGATCTTAGAAAATAATTTTGCTCCTTGCAACTAATCGAACAAGTCATCAAATCGAGGTAGTGGATATCGATTCTTGATTGTCAATTTGTTCAATTCCTGATAGTCTATACAGAGTCGAACGCTACCGTCCTTCTTCTTTACGAACAATACTGGTGCTCCCCATGGTGATATACTGGGTCGAATATAATCCTTGTCCAGTAGTTCTTTTAATTGTACTTTCAATTCCTTCAATTCAGTAGGAGCCATTCGGTAAGGTGCTTTTGATACTGGTGCGGCTCCAGGTATAAGTTCTTTTACAAACTCTGTGGCTCGGTCGGGTGGTAATCCTGGTAGTTCCTCAGGAAATACGTTGGGGTAATCCCGAACGACATCAATATCTTCCATCCGTGGTGCTTCATTGGTAAGGTCGACCACTGATACTAGATATCCGACTGCTCCCTTCTCAAGGCACTTCTTCGCCTTTAGTGCTGATAGTATGAGCTTGCATTTACGGGGAAGTTTGGTTCCCGCAAAACTGAATTCTGCTCCTTCTTTGTCTCTAAATGTTAGCTTCTTTTCGGTGCATAATAGGTTTGCCGAATGCCGAGCTAACTAGTCCATTCCCAAGATGATGTCAAAGTCTGCCATCCCAAGTTGGATCAAGGTTGCATCTAAAGTTTTCTCGCCAATGAGAACTAGACATGGCCCATAACCTTTCTCTAACTCTACTTCTAACCCCATCTGTGATCGTACAAATATTTTGTAGTCCAATGTTTTGATGGGTAAATTTAGCTTCTATCCAAATGATACTGATATAAAGGAATGAGTAGCTCCAGAATCAAAGAGTACTCTGGCGGGTATGCCATTTATAGGTACGATACCTGTGATTTATTTTACTTAGTCTACTGGCTCATACAATTTAATATAACTTAAAAGGTTTCAGTCATACCTGTGACCACATCGGGTGATGCGGCGGCATCCTCGGATGTAACAGCATAAACTCATCCTTGATGTAGCTGCTTCTTTGGCTTAGGGCACTCCCTTGCCATATGCCCCGCTTGATTACAGTTATAACATTTTGGACCTTCAGAATTTGGCTTTGGCTGCTGTTGAATTACTGGGGTAGTCTTGGGTGCAGTAATAAAGCCTTGAGCATAGAAGGGTTTGAATGTCTTATTATTCCCTCCATTATAAGCATTTCCAGCTGGCCTTTTCATACTTCTGTTCTGTGTAAAATAGCTCTCCTTCTGGCTCGATTCAATAACTCGAGCAATTTACACAGCTTCATTATATACCTTCTTCTCCAAGCCTAGAACATGCTCTCTGATGCTTCCTCTAAGTCCCGTGACAAACCTATGGGTCTTAGTGTCTTCTTCTTGCATACTGAGTCATGCAAAGAAAAATAGCTCCTCATAACGCTGTTGATATGCATCCACGGACATCTGGCCCTGATATAAACTCAGGAACTCCTTCTGCATAGAATCTTTGAAGCTTCAGGGAAAATACTTCTCAAAGAAAGCTTCTTTATAAATAGCCGAAGTCAATAGGGCGTGCTTGGTTAATAGATAGGTCCTGGTCGATTTCCACCAATGATGTGCATCGCCTTTTAGCATGAAGGTGGCACATAATACCGTTTCTTCTTTTGTAATAGTCATCATAAGAAAATTTCTCTCCATCTCGTAGATCCAATGTGCTGGCCATAAAGGATTAGACGGTTTACCGTTAAATTCCTTGGGCTTCATCTTCAAGAATCTCTCAACAAGTCGAGAGTGATCCAACTGATTTTGGGGGTATGCCCCAAACATAGGTTGTGGATACTGATAATTAACCTGAGCTACTTCCGGACCTGATAATTGGATCTGTACAGCTGGTGGTTGAGGAGTTTGAGGTGGTGGGTGGTTACCCACCGGTGCTGCACTGGTTTGTCTAGTCGGCATTGGTGTAGCATTGGCTGCCTGGAACATAATCCCCATTGCTGTTTGCATTTGAGCCTGTGCGTATTGCATTTGTTGCAGCTGTTGCGATAAGTTCATAACCACTGTTGCTAGCTCCGGTGGTGGAGGTGGCAAGTTTGTAGGATTTGCCTGAACCGCATTTACTGGTGGTGCAACCTGTGGATTTCCCTGTGCATATATATTTTCCTGACTAGTTTCCTCCACAGGTGGTGGTGGTGGAACTGCGTTTCGGCTTTGCCTGGTTACTCTACGTCCAGCCATTTTCCTCTGATATTGGTGATGCTTGAAAAATCATTAACAAACGTGAGGCAATCAATTTATACTTCATGTAGGCATGCTAACCGATGTTAGTTTCAAAAATATTAGATCATTCTGTGAAAAATACTGTCTTTTCTATACAGGGTCGATGGTGGGGGTCGATGGTATGTCCGACCCTCAGTATCCGACCCTGGGAATGTACCTATTCTTCCCGAGAGCCGGGGGTCGATGCAGGGGTCGATGGATGTCCGACACCCAGGTGCGACCCCTAGTTTTTTGTCAGGTTCCCGAGAGCTGGGGGTCGATATGGGGGTCAATGTGGGGGTCGATTATCCTGATCGAATTCTCCGACCCCGGGACCAAAAATCAGATTTTTAAGGTCCAATTCTGGGTTCATTTCTCATTATTCCTTCCCCGTTTCGACTCGTCTCCCACCTTTGAGTTGCTATAGTGTCACTCCGCGATATTAGTCATTTTGGTTTTGTGTTTCGACGTCCACATCATTCCTACAGGTATGTCTTCTCATTTTTACCTGTTTTTAGGTTTTCATTTCTAGGTTTTTGCCCATTTATCTTGTATTTTTCAAATTAAACTTTTTCCAACCGTAAAAATTTGATTTTTATTGGGGGCTTTTGTTATTGGTGGCTCGAGGAATGAAAGCCCTCAAAAATTTTTGAGTTTCATTGGTTGGTTATCGAGAAATTTGGATTTTTTCTCTTTTTGCCCTAATTTGTCAAAATTTTCGATTTCTCAAAATTTCTTCGAATTGGATTCCATTAGTTAGAATTTCCTACTGTGTGAGTGTTGTAGGATCTGTTAGAACCCACATAAGTCCTCCTGCCCCCGTGTGTGGGTGACAAGTGAGGCTTTTGGCCAACTTACGTCATTATAATGTCCCAAATTTTTTTTTGGTTTTTACTCTCTACTAACCCTTTATTGGTTTCTCTTTCTTATTTGCAGATACTATGGCGTGTACCAAAGTGCCCAGAGTTTGGGATCCTCTTCGTTTCCATTCCAACGAAGCTGAGGCACAGTATGCCCACTATGCTCGCAAGAAAGTTGAGGGAGGTCGTAAGGTGAACTTGGCTGAGTTAGCCATGTTCAATGTCGAGAGAGCGTTTGGTGATATGGGATGGCTCCCTATCATTACTTACGATGCGTGCACTGCCCCGACTTGGTACGCCAGTTCTATTGTAACCTCCAGGTGGTGGGGATTACAATGATGTTGAGAGGGGTCACGAGTTGTGCATCACGAGTTACGTCAATGGGGTGAACATCTCTTTTGACTATCGGCAGCTAGCCGACCTCCTGGGCATCGCCAATGATGGCCCCATGGTTTTCTGTGCTCCTGGAGAGCCCCAGTTCTTCTCTCTACAGATGAGGGTCGAGATCGATAACCAGCTCCTTTATCCTGATTGGTGGCAGATGAGGGCATGTTATATGCGTCCAGTTCCACAGGTATATTGCAAGATCATTCAGCATAACCTGATCCTGCAGAGTGGTCATTACGAAAGGGTTTCCCAGCTGACCCAGTATCTTCTATATAGTATTTGTACTAGGCAGCCCGTCTGCCTTGCGTACATTATCATGCGTACCATGATCACTGCTACGTTGCCCAATCACACTGGTAACCTTCCTTACGGACGTATGATCACTATTCTGCTTACCGCCTGGGGGTTGATTTATTGGATGAGAAGATTCAGGAGAAGTCCTTCTCATCGTCTCTAGATTGGGAGGCTATTTGCAAAATGGGCATGCAGGATGCTCAGGTCAGTGATGAGGAGAGGAACGCGATGGTGCACCCTCGCACTTGCGTTGAGATAGCTGACGCTGAGGCAGCTGCTACCGCCGCTGGAGTTCATACGGAACCTGCTGGTGATGATGACCGTATGTACATGGATGTAGACTCTATATCACCTTTTTCAGCTACGCATGCGGCTGGAGCTAGTACTACATATGCGGCTGGTCCTTCACATGTGGCTGGTCCTTCTCACCCACCTCCTGATATGATGGAGATATTGCATGAGATCAGAGAGGCTCAGCGCAGATCTGATCTGAGGATGGGGGAGTTACTAGACACTCAGCGGGTAAGAGTGGATGAGCTACTAGACGCCCAGCGTACATTAGACATGAGGATGGGAGAGCTCATAGAGGCTCAGCGTCGGACTGATCAGCGGGTAGCTGATCTTACAGCTAGTCATCAGATGTCCCAGACTCAGATAGCTAGGTTGACTAGAGTCTACGCTGAGGATTATGACAGAGATCGTGAGGCACCGCCCCCTCCTTCACCTCCAGCTTCATGATTGTACTTATTTTCTTTCTTTGTACTACAGAGTAACTGTCCGGGTCGTGGACTGTACTCTATTTTAGCTATATGTACATGTTTATTTATCTCTAATTGTATTTAAAATTATTCTTCCTTTAATAGATGCATTATTTTCTTTTCAAATTTGGTCTCAAACTTCACTTGTGCTTATAGTGTGTTAATATTACAGTTTTTTACTTTTATCCTATCAGTTCACAATTCGTCATCAATGTATGCCAGTTTAACGGACACAGCCTGAGACGCACTGATACCAAGTTGTCACACCCCAATTTTGCACACTTCAGAATGGTGTGATGAACCGCTAGCAAACCAACGGTTAAACCAGGATCTCGTACAAATGGTATCCGGATGATCTAAACTTCATATATCCACATTCATAATCAGAGTAAATACACAATAGCAGAAGTCTTATAGTAAAATGAACTGAGAATCTACTGTGATATTAATATTTAAAGAGAAAATTATTCTGTATCAACTAAGATATAAATAAGTATCAAATACATGTCTTTAATAAATCCAAATAAAGAAAACTAAAATTCTAATCGAATACACATGAGTTGCACTAGCAAGAGGATTCATGTGTATCCACTTCATCTTCAACTTCCATCATCGCCACGTGACCATACACTGGAGCATTTACAAAATCTTCGACGGTAGTACCTGCATCATCAATAAAAATATTCGACGTCGAGGGGGTGAGCACACATCATGGCTGAGTGAGTAAACAAAATAATGCAACAATACATATGCATGCATTCAATTCATATCTTTGGTCTGGTTTAAAGTTTGCAATGCGCAATAGAAAGGTTTAGGTGGTCAAAGGTTAACGTTTATTGACCCCGCCTCTATACACATGGTGTGGAAGTTCGCCCAAAGGTTAACGTTTATTGTCGTCCCCATCCACCCTACCATAACATTGTACAACAAAGGTTAACGTTTATTGTTGTACAGTGCCATACCAACACGTAAGCCCCTACTGGCGAGGGCTTGCAAATTGGGCTCGCAACTAACCAATCCTAATGCCAAACAGTGTATCCAAGGCCTCACCCCAACATCCCTCAGAACATCCATAGAGATAGATCTAAGGCCCCCCGGTAGAGTTAGAAACTAAAAGGATCGAGACCACCTCCCCTGATACTCTACAACGTAATAGTTCTGCTAAAGTAATGGCAATACGACGATACTAATGCACAAGACTAGAGTTTGAGATAGAGCTAAAGTGCTGAGACCCGCCAAAGGTTAACGTTTATTGACGTTCCCATCACACCTCCTGTCACACCCCAATTCCGCATTGTTCAGAATGGTGTGATGAACCGCCAAATAACCAACGGTTCAACCAGGATCTCAAAATAGGCTATCCCACATATGATAAACCAAAACACATTCCACATTAATCAAAGGTAATAAAATAAATAGCGAAAGTCTTACAGATAATGAACTGAGGTCTAAACATGATAAATAATTAATATTCCATTTATTTCCAAGTAACCAAAACATAACTTAGTACATATTACAATATCCAAATAGGAAAACTAAACACTAAACGTATCCATCGTTGAAACGCTCGCTTAACGAACCATGTTCGTCCTCTACAGCTTTCTCCTTCGTAGCCTCCACCCATTCGTATGTTGGCATGTAGACATAGTCTTCAATCATAGTACCTGCAATATCATAAACTAAAAAGATTTGTGCGCACGAGGGTCAGCTCTCCAACTTGAGCTCAGTGAGAAAACAAAACAATGCAACAATACATATGCATGTATTCAATTCATATCTTTGGTCTGGTATATAAGTTTGCAATGTGCTATAGAAAGGATAGGTGGCCGCCGCAACTCTATACACGGGTGTGTGGAAACGCCAATGAAAACGGCACTGTCGCCCCACATGCACCCACCATGGACAATATACACCCCATGAAAATGGCATGGCTGTACCGGTTGCCCATACCAACACGTAAGCCCCTGTTGGCGAGGGGCTGAAAACTGGGCTCGCAACTAACCAACCCTAATGTCAAACAATGTATCCAAGGCCTCACCCCAGCATCCCTCAATACATCCATAGAGATAGAGCTAGGGTCTGGTGACCAGGCTGAACCACAATGCCACGTCCCCCCAGATACCTTACGACAAATTAATTCCGCTAAGGTAATGGCGATACGACAATGTTAGTGGACAAGACTTGAGTAGAGATAGAGCTAGAGTCTGGTGACCAGGCTGAACCACAATGCCACGTCCTCCCCCTGATACTCCCCTCGCATCAAGCACACTTACACTTGCTTAGTGGACATGACTTGAATAGACCATGGCACAATATACACCCCATAAAGAACGGTTATGGCTGTACCGGTTGATACCATCCCTACCCGCACCATATACACTAGCCAAACACAAACATTCACATGCCTATTCCTATCATCATCATCATCATCATGTTATAAACAATAAAGTAAATATGCATGAAAAAATAATAGAAATATTGGATGACATGTTAAATGCACATACAAGCATACACACATAGAATCAATATGGCATTGGACTCAAGAAATAAAATAGTTTATTATTAACCAGTTAGTTTAGGTCTTGTTCCCTCACCTTAGCTTGCTAATAGATACTCTTCAAGCTTTAGAATCACCTTTATAATGTTATTATATTGCTAGAAGACCTAACAAAGCCGATAAAATTTAATTAGAATTTATTCAGAATTTAAAAACCATTCTGTTAACTGAGGGTCGGAGGTAGGGTCGGAGTCATGATCGACCCTGGGTTCGACCCTCCCCCTAATCTGAACTTCCCGAACACTGAGGGTCGATGCTAGGGTCTGATCTGCCATCGACCCTAGGTGCGACCCTCCATGGTTTGAGTCAAAAATATCAGATTTCATTCTCTCTTTCATGGTTGGGTCCTATGGCTTACTTCCACAATCCATTCTATACATGTTCTATGGTTTAGAACTATACTTTATTCACCTACATGGTTTTAACGATCTACTCCATGGTTTCCATTGAAACGAAGCCATGGATGGATGATTCGGGTTTCTTCTAAGTCATACCCTCTTCATAAACCATTCTAAAGTCTTAAATAAATCATGGGGAACGTATCCATACCTTAGTTTTGCTGAGATTCAGAGTTCCTCTGAATTTCCTCTTCTTCCTTAGCCTTTTCTTCAAGTTTTCCTTCTCTTCTTCTCTTCCTTCTCTTCTCTTTCTCTCAATCCAATTAGGGTTGTAAAAGGAGTGAAAGAGGCTTAGGGACGTCCTATTTATAGTGTAAAACCTCCCAAAATACGTCCCATTGAGTTTTGGAAAGTTTCCAATCAAAATTAAGAAGGTTTCTCAATTTTTGGTTCGTGCTTTTTTTTTTCCCGAATGCCGAGGGTCGATGGAAGGGTCGGACAACTCATAGACCCTGTGACCCATGGTTGAGGGTCGATGGGATGGTCGGACCTGTCTGTTAAAACTGCGACTCTACCCTCATTTTAACTATTTTTGGGTAAATTTTCATATAGGGTCTTAGGTTTCTTCACACACTTGGTCCACTTGGCTCGACCATGATATGTAGACGGGTCCCGACACAAAATATAAGGTTAGACCGGTTTCGTGGTGCGCGGGTCTTACAACTCCACCACCCTTAAAAGAAATTTCGTCCTCGAAATTTAAAAGTATGGATCTTACAACTCCCCCATCCTTAAATGAATTTTGTCCTCAAAATTTGAACGAATCTTACAACTCCCCCATCCTTAAAATAAATTTTGTCCCCAAAATTTTGAATTTACTTCGGAGTCAATAGTTGGGAATTCTATTTCCGCATTGCATCTTATTCCTCCTATGCACTCTTCTCCACGTATTGTCTTTGCCAGGTTACCTTCACATAATAATTATCCCGGCTTTGGAAACATTGTTCCTTCCCACTAGTGAACTAGGCTGGTACCACTTCGATAGTTAAACATTCTATCTAATCCAGTGATTCCGTGGTCAATACCTTTAATATGGATCTTTAATGTACTTCTTCGATAGTGACACACGAAATACATCATCACTAGACATGGACAGCGGTAACGCTAATTGATATGCAACTTTTCTACGTCTCCCCAAAGTTTATAAGATCCAACACATATAAAAATTATGACTTTCCCTTCTTGTCTAATCAATTCAAACTGCACATAAGTGGTTTCTTCAAAAACATTTGTCCCTTATGGCGAACTCAAGGTCTTGGTGTCTCTTCTGACCTCTTGAGCTATCCTACCCCTTTTCTTTGATCTTGTTTGCCACTCGATAGTTTTCTTCATTAGACTTAGGTTTCCAAAATTCTTCATTCACCAACTTCATTCCAAAACTGAGGGGTTTGACATTTCTACCGTACCATGCTTTATAGGTGACATTTACATGGTAGCTTAGTAGCAACTTCAATTCACGGTAACTTCTCAACTCAAGTTTCTTGAAATCAATTTTACAAACTCGGAGCATAGCTCTTAGGATCTGTATAGTCCGCTCCGACTGTCCGTCAGTTTGAGGTAAAGTGCGGTACTAAACTTCAACTTTGTTCCCATTATCTTCTGTAGATCCTCCCAAAACATCGAAATAAAGCATAAGCCTCTGGCCGACACTAAGCTCTCATGCATACCATTCAATCTGATAATACTATCCATATATAGCTTAGTTAGCCGCTCCAAAGCGTACCGAGGTTGTATCGCAATGGAATAAGCTATCTTCATAATGCGATCAACAATCACCCAAACTGCGTCAACCGATCAGTGGTATACCGGTGACATAGTTCATTGTAATGCAGTTCCACTTTCAGACTGGCTCCGATAGTTATTATAGTAAGCCATGTTGGTCTTTGTCTTTCAGCCTTTACTTGCTGAAAATCCAGACACTGGAACACGCACTACACCAACTTTGTTATCATTCCTCTTTACCAATACAATCTCTTCAGCTCATGATACATATTGGTACTCCAGGATGTCCTAAATATTGAGTACAATGGGCTCTAATCATTATCCTCTTCCTGACATCCGAATCTTTATCTTTAGGTATTCAGAATCTACCTCTGTATCTGAGTACCGTCTCCGCATCCAAATTAACTCAGGGTTGGGTTTTCCTTTCTCTAAGTCTTCCTGTACCGTTCTTATATACAGATATAACAAAATTACTACTTTTTCTTTATCCCTAAGTTCTCGCTCAATTGGATCATCACGAGTTTCTATTATATGTTACTCTTCTTCCAAATCTGAATCTGTTGCTGCGGAACATGAGGCAGCATTTACACTGGGTCCTTCTTCGGACTTCATAATTCCCTTTTTGCTTAAGGCCTTAGCTACTAAATTAGCCTTGCTCGGTGACCTTGAATATAACGGTCTTAATCCTTGAGCAATTCCAACCATCTCCTTATCCTCATGTTCAACTCTTTTTAATGAAGAGATAAATAAAATACTTGTAATCCGATCAAATCTAACATTCTTCTCCGTATAGATAATGTCTCCAAGTTTTGATTGCATAATTCATCATCGATAATTCCAAGTCATGAGTAGGGTAACTCTTCTCATGCTCTTTCAGTTTTCTTAAAGCATATGAAATCACTTGTTTACCATGCATCAACCCGCATCCTAGATCCAATCCGAAAGCTCCGATGGATAGGGTAAAAGGTTTTCCTGGTGCCGGAACGATCAAGATGGGAGCTGATATCAATCTTACTTTAGAATCTAGAATTATTCTTCACACTTGTCAGTCCAATTAAATTCATCTCCCTTCCTGGTTAGCTTGGTAAGAGGTTTTGCGATCTTAGAGTGGTCCTCCAAAAATCGTCTGTAATAACCAGCTAAACTCAAGAAACTTCTGATCTTCGCAATATTCTTCAGGTGTTTCTCACCATACAATTTCTTCTATCTTAATAGGGTCCACTTTAATCCCTTTTTATGATGCTACATGATCTAAGAAGATCACTTTGTTTAATCAGGTCTCATATTCCTTGGAATTGGCAATAAGCTTTTCACTTCTCAGCTGTTGTGAAGCTGTTCTAAAATCTGTTGTATGAGTTGCTTCATTCTTGGAATCAACCAAATATCATCTATGAAAACTATGACCGACGTGTCCAACATGTCATGAAACACCCAGTTCATCAGTTCCATAAAAGATGTAAGGGCATTGGTTAATCCAAACATCATAATCGAGAACTCATAATGTTCAATCCCGATTCTAAAAGCTATCTTCGAGATATTTCTGTCCAAAATCCTTCCGCTGATGATATCTTGATCGAAGATCAATCTTAGAAAATACCTTTGCTCCTTGCAACTATTTAAACAAGTCATCGATCTGAGGTAGTAGATATTGATTCTTGATCTTGAACTTGTTTAGTTCCCGGTAGTCTATGCATAATCTGACACTACCGTCCTTCTTCTATACGAGTTGCGTTGGCGCTCTTCGTGATACAATACTTAGCTGATTAGGACCTTGGTCTAGTAACCCTTGTAGTTGAGTCTCAATTCCTTCAATTCTATAAGAGCTATTCATAGGTGCCTTTGACACAAGTATCGTCCTTGGGTAACAAGTCGATGACAAACTCGGTCACTTAATCAGATGGTAACCCGATAAGTTTCCTAGAAATACATCAGGAAATTCACGCACCACATCAATATCTTCCATCTGTGGTGCTTCTTTGGTAACGTATACCATAGATACCATATATCCAACTTCCTTCTCTTCAAAGCATCTCTTCGCTTTTAGCATAGAGATGATCAGCTTTCACTTCCTAGGCAACATACTCTCAATGATACTAAATCATATGCCATTTTTATTCTTGAATGATAACCTCTTCTATGCACATAATCACTTTGTAGAGTGTTGAGTCAACCAGTCTATCCCCAAGATGACGTCAAAGTCTGCCATCTCAAGTTTATTTAGGTTGCGTCCAAATTTTTATCCATCCATTAATATGATTCAATCATTGCTCATAACACTCATTTAAAACAACATTTAGTCCCAAAAGGGCTTAAACTAGAGAAATCTGGTATAAGGTCTTAAGAGCTCGTGTAGTTCCTTTCTCTCTTAGTTTTTCAAAGACTATTGCTTGAAATCTCATATATCCCAAAAAACTCATTAGCTTGCACATCCTTTTATCATTCTATTATATATCTCGAAAAGCATCTTCTGACTATTTACTCATTACATATCCGAAGTCTAAGCATTAGGGAATATGCTCAAAATTTCATTAATTCTACCAAACTATTTGGTCTTTACTTAATCATATCCCTCAACATTGGGCATAACTCAATTATCATTGTATTAAATCGAGTACTACTTATGCCATGACTTATCCTTGTATCCACTCTTAAATTTACCTTTAGGAATCTTCTACCTTTCAAAATTCATACCAATATAACCATAACTCTACTTGAGTGTTATCTATTTCTTTACTGGCTACTCTTAATAGTTCCCACATTTTCTCATGCACTCTTTTATAGACATGATTCATATCCATCCATTTAGCAATCTCAAAACAAATTCTCCATCACTTCATCTGAGTTTCATTAGCCATAGCATTTAATCTGAATCCAATCATCTTTCTTTCAATAATTCCATTATCACTACACATCTTTATCAACAATGATCAGGGAGTGTATAATTCAGAATATTTGTCCAAAACAATTCATTTCCTTCTTTCAATTTAGCATAATGTCAATACTTGCTTTATCTAGTAAACCTAGGTTTAAAGGATCAGGAGTAAATCTGTGGTAATCCAACCGGCATCCAAAGGTCGTTAGGTTGCACGGTAGTCCAAATACATGGAATAGAGGTTTTTCAGTTCTTAACCTCATGGTTATAGGTTCTCTCGAGTATATAATGCCATTGGTCGAGGCACTACAGGAGTAAATCTGGAGAAAGATTTTGCACATCAGTAAATCAGGTATAATCTGGAGAAAAATTTTGTACATCAATAAATCAGGTATAAATTAGTAGATGTACGCTCAACATGATTAAACATTTAACTATTCGTTCAGTTCATATCTCTGTTCATGTTGTTGATCATGAGAGTGGTTCAGATTGGTATAATCAGGACTAAGACTAATGAAACAATATCTGTAACTCCAGTTGACAGGTTGAATCAAGAAGGTATCCTGTCAAGACACGCAAATTTTAAATCTGGTATGTGCATCCTCTATAATCATAAGAGTAAGTCAATAATGCACCGCATCATATATAAACATATCTACTTACATGGTCATTATCCTCTTATCTCTGTTTGGATTTAGCCCGAGATCTTTTCCTTTATCTCTACAGGGGTTTTGGCATTACTAGCCATTTTCCTTCTTCCTCTATCATACGTCGAGTTTCACATCTTGTGAGTACCAACTCGGTATTTTAATTTTCTGCTGTACAAATGCTTCCTTCTTGCTACAGTACTATATCCTTTGTATACTCGGATAATTACCCAACTTATAGATAATACCCTATATCATTTGTTTATTATGATGATTTTTGGTCTTCTCTTTCTGTGTGAGTGTATATATATGGTTCCACCTTTTGTAGATACATTATTGTCTTGTTTAGGTTCTGTCTAAACCAACACAAGTGCTTATTGTGTGTTTGTATTAAAACTTTTAATTTATCCTAACTCAGTTCATGGACTCCAATGGAAGTATTCAGGTTTAATGGGTAAGGCCTACGAGAGCTCTGATACCAAGTTGTCACACCCCAATTCCGCATTGTTCAGAATGGTGTGATGAACCGCCAAATAACTAACGGTTCAACCAGGATCTCAAAATAGGCTATCCCACATATGATAAACCAAAACACATTCCACATTAATCAGAGGTAATAAAATAAATAGCGAAAGTCTTACAGATAATGAACTGAGGTCTAAACATGATAAATAATTAATATTCCATTTATTTCCAAGTAACCAAAACATAACTTACTACATATTACAATATCCAAATAGGAAAACTAAACACTAAACGTATCCATCGTTGAAACGCTCTCTTAACGAACCATGTTCGTCCTCCATAGCTTTCTCCTTCGTAGCCTCCACCCATTCGTATGTTGGCATGTAGACATAGTCTTCAATCATAGTACCTGCAATATCATAAACTAAAAAGATTTGTGCGCACGAGGGTCAGCTCTCCAACTTGAGCTCAGTGAGAAAACAAAACAATGCAACAATACATATGCATGCATTCAATTCATATCTTTGGTCTGGTTTATATAAGTTTGCAATGTGCTATAGAAAGGATAGGTGGCCGCCGCACCTCTATACACGAGTGTGTGGAAACGCCCAATGAAAATAGCACTGTCGCCCCACATGCACCCACCATGGACAATATACACCCCATGAAAACGGCATGGCTGTACCGGTTGTCCATACCAACACGTAAGCCCCTGTTGGTGAGGGCTTGCAAACTGGGCTCGCAACTAACCAACCCTAATGTCAAACAATGTATCCAAGGCCTTACCCCAGCATCCCTCAATACATCCATAGAGATAGAGCTAGGGTCTGGTGACCAGGCTGAACCACAATGCCACGTCCCCCCCTGATACCCTACGACATATTAGTTCCGCTAAGGTAATGGCGATACGACGATGTTAGTGGACAAGACTTGAGTAGAGATAGAGCTAGAGTCTGGTGACCAGGCTGAACCACAATGCCACGTCCTCCCCCTGATACTCCCCTCGCATCAAGCACACTAACACTTGCTTAGTGGACATGACTTGAATAGACCATGGCACAATATACACCCCATGAAGAACGGTCATGGCTGTACCGATTGATACCATCCCTACCCGCACCATATACACTAGCCAAACACAAACATTCACATGCCTATTCCTATCATCATCATCATCATCATGTTATAAACAATAAAGTAAATATGCATGAACAAATAATAGAAATATTGGATGACATGTTAAATGCACATACAAGCATACACGCATAGAATTAATATGGCATTGGACTCAAGAAATAAAACAGTTTATTATTAACAAGTTAGTTTAGGTCTTGTTCCCTCACCTTAGCTTGCTAATAGATACTCTTCAAGCTTTATAATCACCTTTATAATGTTATTATATTGCTAGAAGACCTAACAAAGCCGACAAAATTTAATTAGAATTTATTTAGAATTTAAAAACCATTCTGTTAACTGAGGGTCAGAGGTAGGGTCGGAGTCATGATCGACCCTGGGTTCGACCCTCCCCCTAATCTAAACTTCCCGAACACTGAGGGTCGATGCTAGGGTCTGATTTGCCATCGACCCTAGGTGCGACCCTCCATGGTTTGAGTCGAAAATATCAGATTTCATTCTCTCTTTCATGGTTGGGTCCTATGGCTTACTTCCACAATCCATTCTATACATGTTCTATGGTTTAGAACTATACTTTATTCACCTACATGGTTTTAACGATCTCCTCCATGGTTTCCATTGAAACGAAGCCATGGATGGATGATTTGGGTTTCTTCTAAGTCATACCCTCTTCATAAACCATTCTAAAGTCTTAAATAAATCATGGGGAACGTATCCATACCTTAGTTTTGCTGAGATTCAGAGTTCCTCTGAATTTCCTATTCTTCCTTAGCCTTTTCTTCAAGTTTTCCTTCTCTTCTTCTCTTCCTTCTCTTCTCTTTCTCTCAATCCAATTAGGGTTGTAAAAGGAGTGAAAGAGGCTTAGGGACGTCCTATTTATAGTGTAAAACCTCCCAAAATACATCCCATTGAGTTTAGGAAAGGTTCCAATCAAAATTAGGAAGGTTTCTCAATTTTCGGTTCGTGCTGTTTTTTTCCCGAATGCCGAGGGTCGATGGTGAGGGTCGATGGGAGGGTCGGACCTGTCTGTTAAAACCTGCGACCCTACCCTCATTTTAACTGTTTTTGGGTAAATTTTCATATTGGGTCTTGGGTTTCTTTACACACTTGGTCCACTTGGCTCGACCATGATATGTAGACGGGTCCCGACACAAAATATAAGGTTAGGCCGGTTTCATGGCGTGCGGGTCTTACACCTCCCCTGATACTCGCTCGCATCAAGTACACCAACCACACACATACATTCACATGCCTATTCCTATCATCATCATCATCATCATGTTATAAATAATAAAGTAAATATGCATGAACAATTAATAAAAATATTGGATGACATGTTGTATGCACATTACAAACATATTCGCATATGATCAAGCAAAGCATTGGACTCAAGAAAAGAGAAAATAATTTATTATTAACCAATTAGTTTAGAGTTCTGTTTTCTCACCTTAGCTTTCTAATAGATCCTCTTACATGCTTTAAGATCACCTTTATATTGCTATTATATTGTTAGAAGACCTAATAAAGTCGATAGAATTTAATTAAAATTAATTCTGAATCTAAAAACCATTCTGTTAACTGGGGGTCGGAGGTAGGGTCAGAGTAATGATCGACCCTGGGTGCGACCACCCCTATTCTGTACTTCCCAAACACTGGGGGTTGAAACTCAGGGTCTGGTAGGGTCAATTGGCCTTCGACCCCCCATGCGACCCCCTGTGGGTTTTGGTCGATTTTCTTCCTTAAATCCATTATTTGTGTTTGGGGTCCTATGGCTTATTCCTATGATCCATTCTACACATGTTCTATGGTCTAGAACCATGATTCTACCACCTATATGGCTTTCATGATTTTCCCCCATGGTTTTCCATGAAAACCTAACCATAGGTTGATGGTTTGGGTTTCTCCGAGATCATACTTTCTGCATTATCTATCCTAAGGTCTTTAGCAATTCATGGAATTAGTATCCATACCTGAGAAGAATACTCCTTCTCTGCAACTCTTCTCCTTTTGCTTTCTTCTCTTCTTTCCTTCTCTTTTCCTTCTCTTCCTTCTCTTCCTTCTCTTCTCTTTCTCTCAATTCAATTATGGTTGTAAAAGGAGTAAAAGAGGCTTAGGGACGTCCTATTTATAGAATAGAAACTCCTAAAATAAGTCCCATTGAGATTTGGAAGGAATCCCATCGAAATTAGGAAATTTTCCTAATTTTCAGATTAATCGAGTACCGGGGGTCGATAGGGGGGGTCGGAGATCCCGTCGACCCCTGGTTCCTGAAGTGTCCGACCCCCCATGTAAAACTAGGGGTCTGACTTCTGTCTTTGGGGGGTCCGACCCTCCCTTGCTGGGTATGCAACCCTCCCCTTAATTTAAGTGTTTTTGGGTCAGTTTATTATCTGGGATCATGATCTCCTTCACGCACTTGGTCCATTTGGCTCATCCATGATGGGTAGACCTGGTTCAAGGTGGTAAGACTGGGTTAGTTTGATACGGGTCTTACACTACCTTTTAGGGTTCCATACAATTCTTACCCTCTTTGTTTTTCAGTTTGGGATCCATTCATAATCGGACTATTGCTTTTTTAAGCTCAAGGTTACATGGTTCATGCCCCAGTTTGGGGTTCAATGGATTCATCAATGGACCGCTTCTGGTTGAGTTCATAATCATTCTAGCTTATGCCCCAGCTTGGGGAGCAAGGGGTATCGCCATTGCAGTATACCATCTTGAGTCAATGATTAGACTAGTTTATGCCTCGGCTTGGGGGGGGGGCGTTCAATGGATTTTTTTCATTAGACCACTCTCAATTTGGGTCTAAGATCAATTTGGTCCATGCTCCAGTTTAGGTCATAATGGCTTTCCTCATTAGACCGCGCTCAATTTGGGTCCGAGGTCAATCTGGTTCATGACCAGCTTAGAGCTTTGGCTCCTCATTGGACCACACTCAATTTGGGTCCAAGGTCAATTTTGTTCATGCCCAACTTAGGGTTCAAGGGCTTTCCTCATTGGACCGCACTCAATTTGGGTCCAAGGTCAATTTGGTTCATGCCCCAATTTATGGGTTAAGGGTTTCATTATTGGACCATTCCCTAGCAGTGATTCTGGTTCTTATCCTAGCCTGGGGCATATTGGATCTCATCTTTGGTCTAACCTACTACTCAGAAAAATTTCATTCCTTCTCTTTGAATAATGAGAAATATGAGGGCAACTCTTTGGATTCTAGCATTTCCTTGGCCAATGGGGTAGAAATGCCCGTGATGGGATTGCACTATCATAGATAAAGTTTCGTGGTCTCCTGATGACCTCAGAATTTAGAATTGATCTTTACTGATAGGCAATGAGGAATGCTTCTCATTCGCCATTCCTGACGATCGATCCTAACTTGTAGCACTTGGCTATGATGGACATGGATCGGGCTTTAATTGGTAGAACCAAAGGTGGATTTTGAATTGATCTCCGATTGATAGAGACAAGGTTGACTTTAAACTGGTCTCTAATTAATAGAGATCAAGATTGACTTTGAATTGGTCTCTGATTGATAGAGATCAAGATTGACAGTCATGGACTGGACTCTAACTGCTGGAGGCATGGATTTCTTGAGTTGGGCTCCGATTGATAGAGGCCAAGGATGACAATCATAGATTGGATTCTAATTGCTAGAGATGATGGATTGATTGAGTTTAAATGATTGAAACTCTCTTCATTTCCTTCATGAAAATGGAACATGGACTAGAGGTAATGGTTGAATAGGCCTAGAGGCTAACTCATGCTCACACTGAGTTCATATGAATGGAACTTTTCTTAGTTCCAACAAGAATCGAAACCTGAACTGAAGTTGATGGTTGGATAAGCCTAATGGCTAATTGAATTCAGATGAATGAAACTCTTCTTAGTTCCAATATGAATCAGAACTTGAACCAAAGTTGATGGTTGGATAAGCCTAGTAGCTAATTGAATTCAGATGAATGGAACTCTTCTTAGTTCCAACATGAATCAGAACCTGAACCAAAGTTGATGGTTGGATAGGCCTAGTAGCTAATTAAATTCAAATGAATGAAACTGTTCTTAGATCCAATATGAATCAGAACTTGAACCATAGTTGATGGATGGATAAGCCTAGTGGCTAAATGAATTCTGATGAATGGGACTCTTCTTAGTTCTGACAGGAATCAGAACCCTAACCAAAGTCGATGGTTGGATAAGCCTAGTGGCTAATTAAATCCAGATGAATGGAACTTTTCCTAGTTTCAACATGAACCGGAACCTAAACAGGAGGTGAAGGGAGAAAAAGCCTAGGGACCGAATGCTCCTGTAAGACCCGTATCAAACTAACCCGGTCCTACCACCTTGAACTAGGTCTACCCATCATGGATGAGCCAAATGGACCAAGTGCATGAAGGAGATCACGATCCCAGGTATTAACTGACCCAAAAACACTTAAATTAAGGGGAGGGTCGCATACCCAGCAAGGGAG